>CANTAL010000043.1:600000-817500 GCA_947650365.1 Chamaelirium japonicum
GCAAAAGAGTGGCAATCGCTATAGTATTTTACTATAGTAGCTGAAAAGAGTGACATTTACGTCTAAAAAAGTGACAATTGCTACAATACTTTTGCTACAGTATTTTTACTAATGTAGTCAAAAAGTGTAATATTTACATGCAAAAGAGTGACAATTATTATAGTACTTTTGCTATATTATTTTGAACCCCGCACCAGAGTTTTACAACGTGTAACCGATTGCTCGCGACTGGTATGGTTGAAGGGTATGGAAAGACAGTTTTGTCATTTGTGTGTGTCTGTGTGCATGTGTGGGGGGGAGTAAAAAATTACGACTGGGGACCAGCACTAAAAACACATCTTTTTCAAATAAAAAAAAAAACATGTGCTTATTGCAAATCCGAATCTTTTCTAGGGACCTATCACCAAGCCCTCCCTTTTAAAACCACAATTCAAGGCATTATGATCTTTTGGCCAACATATGGCCCCGTCATCGACGCCTTATTCTAATCTTAGGGATCTACGAGGGCCGAAATGTAAAACACTATTATATGTTTCTCTAGTTTGAAAGTCCGAATACATAGTTTAAGGAGGAGTAATGTTATCTGTACAATTTCCATCGACAAGCACATTGACAAGCTAGACTCATGAAGTGGTGGTGGAGCCCAGAGCTCAGTACATTGGCATTCACACCAAGCACGAGAAATGCTATTTAGCCTGAAGGTTTTCTCGATTCCGCTCAGCTCGATTGACATGGCACCGTACGAGTGATGGTTGAATCTCACTAGTATGATTTACTAGTGAGATTCAACCACCACTGGTGCGGTGCCATGTCAATCAGGCTGAGCGGAATCGAAAAAACATTCAGGTTAAATAGCATTTCTCGTGCTTGGTGTGAATGCCGATGCACTGAGCCTCAGTGCATCAACATTCACAGTGTTGATTGAGCTCTGGGCTCTGCCACCGCTTCATGGGTCTGGTTTGTCCATGGAGATAGTACAAATAGCATTACTCGTCTCAGGAGCTTTATGGCCAACCGACTAATGGTGGTCCGGTGGATACAAAGAAATAAGAGATGATCTAGTTTGGTCCAAATTAAAGCACCACCATTCACGTGCATGTGCACACACGTGTGCCATGGTGATTATGCTTTTTTTTTTTTTTTTTTTGTAGATAGGGATTTAGGGCGTTTTAATGGCACACTTTAGGAGCTTTATGGCCATGGTGATTGGGTATTTAGGGCCTTTTAATGATGCACTTTAGAGGGATGTCTGATGACTCAGATCGGAGATGCAATCGACCGCGAAAAGGTGTGACCGCATCCAAATAGGTGCATTTTGGGTCTAGAAATAGACTAGCGCTTGTCCTCATCAAACAAATACAACATACACAATACAATTTAAAAAGGGGAGGGGGGGGGCGGGGGGTTTGGTTTTGTGGGCAGTCCCTGACACTGGATTACATTAATGAAAAGGACGCTCAGATTTACATGTTAATGTAAAGTCCCTGTAACAAGCCAGCAGTAAATATTAAATATCGTATCCTTTCTTCACTGCCTACCGGACTCCAAACGACAATAATATTCCACTAATTTATCAATCATGCAATTACCATGTTATATGAACTGTCGCTTAGAAAGCTTCTATCAAACCATCAAAAAGCTCAAAACCATCAGAGAAGAAATTCAAGCAGTCGCCGTCTTCTTCTTCGCACCAATCGGCAAGGAGCTCGTCGACGATCGAGGGACAAAGATCCATCAGGGTAGCCACCTGACCACTCCGGTCGGTGGCCGAGGTCAATGGGCCAACCCCCTCTCGGTCGCTAAAGTTCTAATTGTTGCTTTCCGATGGTGCTGGCCCTGCTGGGTAGCCGACCGGCTACTCTGGTCGATGGTCGAGGCCAATGCACCCCCCTATCTGCTAGGGTTATGATTTTTGCTTTTCCGGTGGTTCAAGGTTGCTAGCCCAACCCGTTGTCCCTCTTCTTACTTTCCGGTGGTGCAGTGTTGCCATCCCAACCGATGGCCGGGAAGGCATGTGCAAACCCAACCCTGGGGCCGCATCCTGTGACATCATTTTTCGATGGTGCCCAATGGTCGACCAACTACACTGGTTGCTGGTCGAGAAAGTGGGCAACCCTGGGTTGCCAAGGTTCTGATTGCCGCTCTCCGATGGTACAGGGTGGCCATCCCGATCCATCGTCTCTATCCTTACGGCCTATCGATCGTTAAAGCTCCATTGGACATGTGCAAACCCCACCCTCGGGGCTGCGTCCTATATCACCGCTATCCGATGATGCTCTTATATAAAATTTGATATAAATATCCAAATACTGAATATTGTGCATTATCATTCAATTTTTGCCTTTATGTTTTAAACACATTTTACAGATAATTAATGTTCTTTAAAATGTGTAATCTTACTCTAATGTATCATTTAGGTCTCATTATAAAGCTATTGCACTTTGAAACATACTAGTAAGAAACCCGGGCAATGCCCGAATATGCTTGATGCACGCCATTTGGCAAAGACAATATCACAACTGTTCGAAGAAGTGTAAAATTTGAAGTGAGTGTGATTAACTTGTTAGAGAGAGAGAAAGAGAGATTTTAACATCAAATGACCATTAAATGTCATTGAATGAAAATTTATCATCTTTATGGTAGGTTTTTAAATGGATTTATAAGAGAGCCGTATTCACACACGGAAGAAGAATTCTAGCTCTTTAAAAGACATCCACGTGTCACAACACAGGAGAGAGGCTTCCATTTTAGTATAGATACTAGTAAGAAACCCGGGGAATGCCCGAATGTGCTTGATGCATGCCATTTGGCAAAGACGATATCGCAACTGTTTGAAGAAGTGTGAAATCTGAAGTGAGTGTGGTTTACTTATTAGAGAGAGAGAGAGATTAACATCAAATGACCATTAAATGTCATTGAATGAAAATTTATCTTTATGATAGATTTTAAAATGGATTTAAAAGAGAGCCACGTTCACACACGGAAGAAGAATTCTAGCTTTTTAAAAGACGTCCACGTGTCACAACACGGGAAAGAGGTTTCCATTTTGATATTCATATATAGATATAGATATGAACTTAAATTTCAATATAATTTGATCTAAAATAACCAAATTTTAAATTGACGCTTTTTATAATTCAACTGTTGCTCTTATATTTTAACTAAGTTTTGCAGAGATTAAACTTAATTAGAAATTAGGGTTTTTTTACAAATCAAACCCTGTAAACTTCTCTATTTACATATAAACTCCTGTAAAGTAATATTTACATATAAACCTCTTAAATCATCCAATATTTATATATCGACCCCTATAGTTAGTTGGCATCCAAACTGAAGGAATATTTTTGAAATATTCCTTTGTTCAGTTGTTATTTCATTAATCTAAAGGAAAAATAACTGATTTACCCATGATTTTAATTACTTAAATTGATATATCTTTATTGAACATGAACTTAACCCAAAACAAACTCAAACATAACCGAATCTAACTTGGGCCTAATCCAAAAATTCTCATATTTGAGGGGTATTTATAGGGTTTAGGTAAAATATTAAGAAAAAAATCAAAAATATTCTCTCATTTTGGATGTCAGCTAACTACAAGGGTTAATATGTCATGTTTGAATGAATTGAGGGGTTTATATATAAATATCATTTTTATAGGGGTTTATATATAAATAAAGAATATTATAGGAGTTGATTTGTAAAAAAACTTAGAAATTATGTGCTTTTTGAAACATATATAAATTTAAATCCAATCAAATTTGATATAAATATTCAAATTCTGAATTTTTATGCTTTAATATTCAATTATTCCTCTTATGTTTTAAGCATATTTTATAGATATTTAATATTCTTTAAAATGTATACTATTATTCTAATGTATCTTTTAGATATGCATTGTAAAGTTATTACCTTTTGAAACATATAATCAAATATAATTTGATTTAAAATAACTAAGTTCTGAATTGATACTTTTTATAATTCAATTATTATTTTTATGCTTTAACCAAATTTTGTAGAGATTTAATGTTATTTAAAATATAAACATATTCCCTTTATATCTGCATTTGAAAAAATATTCTTTGGAATTGTTGCTCTTTATAAACTAATTATTGCTCTTGTATTTTTAAAAAACCTTACAGATGTTTAATATTTTATAAAATATATTACATTGATCTTATATATCATTTTATACTAATTTGAAATATTGTGCCCTTTAAAACATATATGAATTAAAATTCAATTAAATTGGATTTGAAATCACTAAATCGTGAATTGTTACTCTTGGCAACCCAATTGATGCGCTTTTATTTTTAACCAATTTACAGATATTACTATTCATAAAAATCTAGAATGTTGATCGAATATAATTATTGAATCTTCATCCATGGTGCTAAAAATTAAGAATCACAGTTCAAGTTCCAGAAACCAATTGATAGTCTTTACATTTGAATTATACAGATAATTAGTGATTAATCCATGATAGAATAAACATTTAATGTAAAACACATCCAAATTTGACCGATTAAGTCAGGCCCGTATCGCTTTTCTAGAGGTGGTGGCTGACGGCGAGAGTGGTGACTGGTGGGGCAACAGCCACCACCAGCCGTCGTCGGCCACCACCTCTGCCAACCAACGGTCGGCCGCCACTGGTGGCGCTGGATGGCGACCGACGGACCGACGATCGGTCGCTGGAGGCAATCTACAACGGCGGCTAATTGGCGACAAAGGTGGTGGCCGGTGGTGGCGGTAAGAAGTGGCCTGTGGGGCGGCGGTGACTGATAGTGGTGGAATCCCCATAGGAGTCATCCCATGGCCCATAGTTCCTCCAATCATGGGATGCCATCTATCAATTTGGTGATGGGTTTTGTTAATTAACATTACTCAACAGATTGATCAATATTCATGGGGGTGCACAAATAGGGATCCCACATTATATTTTGTTATAGTGGTATAATATCCGCTAGACTACACTGTCCCTATTCTGGGTATTATAGGTAGTTAAGCGGTTTAAAACCAACCATGTAAAGCCATGATAGAAAATACTTCCGCGGAACCACAATGGGACCACAAATAGGGACATCGCGTGAACAATATCTGATAGACAAGAACTTAACGTAATAGACAATGTTTTGCTATCATTTATGCTAAAAATTTCTTCTGTTAGGGATTAATCACCAATTATCCGGAAAATAAAGCGGTAATGATCCTAAAACCCCTATAACCAATCCAACATTAGGATAAACCCAGTGAAGCCTTTTCATTTGAGCTCCAACCCCTCTAACTAACCCAACATAAGGATAAACTCCTCTCTTTTTTAAAAAAAATCCCGAGACCACCCTCACCTCCTCTCATCTCTTGATCAGCCATGGCAGAGGGTTGTAGGCTCAAGCGGCGGTGGCAGAGGCGGCCGCGAGCAGCGGTGACAGAGGCGGCGAGTGTGAGCTGCGGAGGTGAGTGGTTCGGTTTAGGTTTGGGATTTCTAGGTCGAGGGTTCATCCCATGGCCTTTACATCTTAGGTTAGGGAGATTTGGTTAGATCCAGCGATGGCGAGGGATTCGGTTAGGTCCGGCGGCGCCGACGAGGGGTTCGGTTAGGAGCGGCTTCGACGGTGGCGGGCGGCTTAGGATGAGTGACAGTAAACATAATTTGAAGTGAGGTAAGGGGCATTTCGTCCACAAGGGTCTGAGCTCAAATGAAAAGCTCGAAACCATCTTCTAAAAGAAGCTTTTCACGTAGTCCTAAAAAAAAGGTAAACTACACTTTACTCACATGAAGGTTTAGCTCAAAATACTTAACCCCCTATAGTTAAAAAACTACATTCTGCTCCCCACCCCCACCCTTTCAGTCTTGATCATATAAAACTTACCAAATGTGGAAATCAAGTAGTTGACAAAAGGGGTATTAATTGTGCTACCATTTCAAACTTTAGGGACTGATTTAGAACAAAATAAACTAGGGGGGTGAATTGTTTTTTGAGCCAAACTTCAGGGGGGAAAGTGTAATTTAGCCTTAAAAAAAAATAGTTATTCCTGTTCAAGCAGGCCTACGCATTCTTTTACATCCCATTGCACTCGATATTTAGATTGGAGGGATGAAAGTCCTACCGATCAAATAAAACCTTTTATTCATCTCAAATATGCTTTCCATCTCAAATATGTTTTCCACATAAACACGTGGCAACTCCAATGTTTTCCACATAAACACGTGGCAACTCCAACCAAGGCGGACCAGTTCAATCAATACTTGGGCATGGATGACCAAAATGCGGTTTCACGCCCGCGATTGGCCCAAAAACCAAGAAATTTTTTTTTTTTTTGGGGGGGGGGGGAGTTAACGATAAGCCATTTATAGAAGATGCTTTTAAGCACAAGTATTGACGATAGTTTCGTTTGAGCTAAGACCCAGCCCGAAGAGACACATGTACATTAAACCCCTATTAATGACCTATTCTACACCTATAAAATGACTAAAAAATCCCTCCATTGTCCCGATGTATTAACTAAATTTATACTCTGCTAGTCCTAATTGATACTCCATAGTTGCTACAGTGATTTCACAGTAGCTGTAATATTCTAGAGTACGTATAAATTCGGTTGCTACGATGTAATCACTGTAGCAATCAAATTTATATTCCACTAACCATAATTTATACTCTAGGTGCCGCAGCTACAGTGATTTCAATTCGGGGGTAATAGAGTATAATTCAAGTATATATGGAGTATAAATTTGGTTGCTACAGTAGAATCACTGTAGTAGCTACAGTGGAATCACTGTATTTATGATTTAGCAGTCGAATTTATACACCGAAATATTACTGCTACAGTAAAATCATTGTAGCAACCATGGAGTATAAATTCGGGTGTATATGGAGTATAAATTCGATTGCTACAATGAAATCATTGTAACAACCGAATTTATACTCTGAAATATTACTGCTACAGTGAAATCACTGTAGCAAGTACAATGTTTTGGGTCTACTAGTGGGGATTTCACTATGCAATGCACATTAAAAAAAAATTGTATATCAGGTTCTACATGGGTAGTTAGAGGGGTAAAATAGTTATTTAAAAAAAAATAGTTAGAGGGGTAAAATAGTCATTTAAAAAAATTTGAGTGAGGGAGGAACTTAATGCGCTACGAAAGAGTTAGAGGGGTTTGTCAAACTACAGAGTTAGTTAGAGGGGCCTTAGATTAATGACCCCTTTAATTTTTAGAACTCACCAGAGTCTCATCTGAGAGAGGGTTAAGGCAATTCCCTACCGGTTATTAACTCGATACAAGCGGGATTCGATCCTAGGTCTCCCGTCCCCCCCCCCCCCCCCCCCGTAGACTTTCCCAACTCATCCAGCTGGCACTTACTAGTAACCAAGAAGTGGCTTGAGGACCAACGGGCTCTTGGTCTGATGGTACTTCTCTCTCATGTTGGAGGGGTTCCCCGTTCAACCCCCGGTATGAATATCGTGGAGCGAATTTTTCCTCAAGGCCGTTGTGCCTTGTTTGCGCGTGTGAATCCAGTTCGCTGCTATCATGTTCACGGGATTATAAAAATAATAAATAGCAACTGCTGACTGCCTGCACTTGTTTTGATCTTCGGACCTCATTGAGCCCTTGCTCTAGCCTCTAGCGCGCTATCCTCTGACCGCCCTGCCGGTCCAATTAAAAAAGAAAACAAAAGAAGTGGCTTGAGGAAATCCAATTAGTGGGGCGATATGACATCTTTATAGAGTGGATATGTGCTACAAGCGGGCAACAACAGATGGAGGGAACCGTCCAAAACTGATCCAATGGTGTAGAACGGAATAGGAACCATTTGGAAGTGGACCAAATGGAATCCGTAAAGGGGCATATGGCTAAAGGGAAGATGAATTAGCCGACAACACATCAAAATCGGTAAATGCCTTTCTATTATTTGTTTTTCTAATATATGGCATGCCTGTGCCTGTCGGCACTCAGACGGGTGGCCTTTGATGGCAACACACACCCTACTGCTTTCGGCCAGAGTGCGATTCCATGGTTAGGACTTAGTGAAATGGATGACTATGATCACGACTTGTCATTCGGTAATCATGATTCGGTAAGGACCTGCTTGTATTCGGTCAACAGGCTCACTAGTAACGTAAATCGGATTAAAAATTTACTTTATCGCTGTTTGGATTCAAAAAGTTGTAGTAAAGTAAATGGTTGGAGATTTACTAGTAGCCAAAAAAGTTTTACTTGGAAAAGACCAATTAAAACTTTTGATTTACTAGTAAAATGCTCCGTTGACCATGCCACGTTAGTTAATGGCACAATCGAGAGAACATCATATGATAGATTCAACTATTTAGGGAGTGACATGTAGCCTTGTCGGCCGTCTTGCACCGCCGCTACCGGTTACCAACCCGTCGCCCACCACCCTGTTGTCCATCACCCAACCGGACACCACCACCCTGCCGGCTACCACCACCCCGCCGGCCACCACCACCCGTCACCCACCACCCTGCCGTCCACCACCCTGCTCGCCACCACCACCCCGTTGGCCACCACCACCACCCCGTTGGTCACGACCCCTTCGGCCACCACCACCGTCCACCACCCTCGCCGGCCGCCTTGCACCGCTACCCCCCCGGTTGTCGCCCGTCTGCCACCACCCGCTGCCGCTTGCCACCGTGCGGCCAGTGGGTGGCGACAGGTGGTAGCCGACAGACTTGTCGGTGGCCGATGGGAGGTGGTGGACGACAACGGCAGCGAGCGACCGATAGATTTATTCCTGATTTACTTTAATGATCAATCCAAACAACCGTCTAGAATTATGATTTACTTTACTGGTCAATCCAAATAACAAGAAGTAAATCGGATTTACTAACCGATCTGAAAGATTTACTAGCCCACATCAGACTTACTAACCTTTACTTTGTGCGTAAAAAACAAACAGGACCTCAGAGTTTAGTATGAATAGCATTTTTTAGATGGGCTGTGTTCAGGATCACATAAGAGAGAGCGAGAGGAGAGATCAGACTACACATGGGGAGGGGAGGGGAGGTTTGAGGAGAGAGAGAGAGAGAGAGAGAGAGAGAGAGAGAGAGAGAGAGAGAGAGAGAGAGGTAGGAAGTTGAGAGCAATTTTGCTACCTCATTGATTTGCTGTACTTGCTTATGGCCCATTGTTCACTATCATGTCGTCCAAAAGAGAGGGCATAATGGGGACTACACTTGCTTTATACCCTTTCTTTCGGATGATGTGTCAGCCTATGATTGGGCCGTCAGAAATTACAGTAAATCAACCGGGCAACAAAAATGTTTCTGGCGTTGATTTGGAACCAAGGTACAAAATATCGAGATATTTCGCGAAATATTTCGGTTTTCTCAAACCTCAGCACGAAATTCCTATTGTGATATCGAACGAAATAGAAATCATGATAATATCGCGACATATCGCGATATTTCGCACGATATATTTGTCGGCACGAAATATCGTGATATTTCGTGGAAATTTCGAGACATTTCGGAAAATTTCGGGAATTTTCGGAAAATTTTGTGAAATTTCGGGATTTTGGCACCGAAATGTTGGGACTGGTTGGTTATAAAAGGGGACTGGGGGTTTCGTTCTCAGCAGCTTATTTACATATAATAACATTTAAGTAATTACTTAAATGTTATTATATGTAAATAAGCAAATACCCCCCCTTTGATTTCAATAAAAATATCAAAAAAATCAAAAACCAAGTGAATCAAAAAGTAGGTTTTCAGTTTTAGTAGGAGAAAACAATTTTTTCAGTTTTTTATAAAATTTGTATGTTGAGAAAAGTGGTTAAATAAACTCATTTTTAGCTCAAAAAATTCCACAAGATGTAGAACTACAAGTACATTTAGAAAACCATGGTCCGTCAAAGAAAATTTTGAATGTATAAAAACTTTTCTTTATAAAAACTCATTTTTTCAGACTTAGTAAAAAAATAGTGTTTTGCATTTCTACATAATTTTTGCACGATTTTAAATTTGCACAACTTTCTTGTTTTAAGTCCGTTTTCAAAATCGTTTGAAGCATTATTTTAACAATCAATTAATCTTTATTTTGAAAATATTTTTATCCACAAATAAGATTAAAAGCTATTTTAAATACATAGATCAAAACAGGACCAAACAAGACTGCAAAAGACTCACAGACTCAAATATAGAATACATGCTTTGTGATGCTCTACACCTGTAGATTGGGTATAATTATTATTTGAATGTTCCAAATTGTGTATATATACTTGGTTTATGACTATGCAGAGATTCACTGAAAAATTCCGTTAAAAAATCAATATTTCCACCATTTCTATAAAATCACAATATTTCCACACTGTCGAAATATTTCCACGAAATATTTCCATATCCAGAGGGTTGAAATATTGACCGAAATGAAAATTTCGAACCTTGTTTGGAACCACGTGAGACGTGGCATCCGGTATTGCCAGCATTCCAACAATGAATCTCAAGCATTAAAATTAAAATGATCCATCTCCAAGATGAGAAATATATAAAAAAATATATAATTTAACAGTAAAGAGAAATCACATAAGCCCATCTTAACATCGAATGAGTTAAAGTAGCCGCCCCGAACCGCAAAATCACCGTGATTCGAGGTCCAACCAAGGACACCTGTACCCACACGTTTAATCACCTGATCCATACGATGGGAGTCCCCAAGGGTTCTCTCGGTGGCCTGTAGATTTAGAACCGTCAAAAGGGACGAAACTAACAGATGTCGATGGCCGGACCCCGAACCACAATGATACCTTGTTTCAGGGCGAATTCTTAGATGCAATCAAGAAACCATACCACATCGATGCGAGAAGGCAAAATAAAACCAAAATTCATAAACAAAACTCTCAAATTCCATGGCTCCCATGATTAAAAAAAAAAATCAATTAACATATGGGTATTTGATAACCACAAATTCATGTCAATTGTACAAATCAACAATGGAACTTGGGTCTCGATTAACAAAAAGTCGAGGTTTACCAGCGATCGAAGAACCCTTCATCGGTCTCGACTCCATGATTCGAAGGGATGAAGGAAGAATCGGAAGGGGAAGGTTCGATCGAGGACTTTTGGTTTGAAACCTTAGGCAACCCTACCTTCTTCCCTCTCTATCTGCCACATTTTCTCTCAAGAACCCAAGCCCCTCACAAATTCCCAATCGACCACAGATTCATATCGATTGCTGAAATCAACAAATAAAGACCTTAACTTAGTCGTCCCGAACCATGGAACCACAGTATCACCGTGGTTTGGGGTCCAACCATCGACACCTGTTAGTTCCATCCCTTTGAATTGTCCCGAAGTGTTGAGATCTACAAACCACCGAGAGAACTCTAGGGGGCTCACATCATAAGGTTCGGGTGATCAAACGGGTGGGAGCATGTGTCATTGGCTAGACCCCGAACTACGGTGATTCCGTGGTTCGAGGGGACTATTTTAAGTCATTCGATCAATAATGGAACTTGGAGCAACCACCGGGGGGTGTGTGTGTATGTGTGTGTGTGTGTGTGTGTGTGTGTGTGTGTGTGTGTGTGTGTGTGTGTATGTGTGTGTGTGTGTGTGTGTGTGTGTGAGAGAGAGAGAGAGAGAGAGAGAGAGAGAGAGAGAGAGAGAGAGAGAGAGAGAGAGAGAGAGAGAGAGAGAGAGAGAAAGAGATGTTGGGTTTGTGGCTCGCATGCCAAGCCGAACCGGGGAAAAGACTAGCCTGGCACCCTTAGGGGTGCCCTTTGGGCGCCCAGGGTGCCAACCCGAGAGTTGGCGCCCTCTGGCACCCAGGGCAAAAATTCGTGGTCTTTTGTGGTTGGCACCCTGGGCGCCAGTACAGCAGGAGGTGTGGGTTGAGGTATTTTTTTAGGGTTTCCTTCAGACCTATTTAAGGACACCTTGAGCTGTCATTGGAGGTAAGTTGTGTGCGAGTTTTCTTGGAGAAAATTCGGTGTGCTGCCTTGGTTTGTGCCTTGAATGAGATTGGTTGGGATTGAAGGAGGCTTGATCGAAGTAGGATCGGTGAAGATTAATGAAGAACAACGGATCCAGTAGAGGCGCTTCGTCTCGGTTCTCGTGGTACATGTTCTTGGTGAATCTTTTCATCATCCTTGGTTCTTCATGGAAGCTTTGTAATCCCTGTAAGCATGTTCCTGTTTGGTGATTAATTGAAGAGATCCTCCACTCCCACATTGTGGATTAGCTCTGTTTTAGGTGAACCACGGTAGATCTTGTGTCTTCTGTGATTTTCTTATCTCTGAATTGTTTATTTTCGTTGAATCGGTATTTGTTCTGTGGCGTGATTGATTCTCTGTGACTAACCCTCGGTTAGAGATCCGCTTTAGCTTGAAGGGGAATCGTTGGAATCCCTAACAGCTGGTATCAGAGTGAGGTTGGTTGTTACAAAGATTACGTCGATGAATATACTTTCAAAATACATGGTGGATCATTTCGACAGAAAAGAGAATTTTGATCTTTGGCAGAGAAGGGTGACAGCGGTGCTAGTTCAACTAGGACTACACAAGGCTCTGCAGGGAAAGTCCAAGAAGCCAGAAAAGATGACAGATGCTAAGTGAGAAGAGATGAATCTGAAGGCGCTGAACATGATCGTGATATTCATCGGTGATGATCCGATGTACGAGGTCATGAATGAGAAGATGACCATGGACCTTTGGGCAAATATGGAGTCTGTGTACATGACGAAGAATCAGACCAACAAACTGTATCTGATGCAGAAGCTGTATGGGCTATGTATGGCTGAGGAGACATCCATGCTGGATCATCTGAATGATTTCAATAAGATCATGGTGGATCTGATGAGTGTCATAAGCGAAGATGAGAGGCTGCATGATGAGGACAAAACACTGATACTTCTAAGTTCCTTGTCTTTATCCTATAAGCATCTAGTAACGATGATTATGTATGGGAAGGAGACTTTCAAGTTAGAGGATGTGAAGTCTGCACTCCTAACTAGCGAGCCATGGAGGAAGTCACAGACTCCTGTTGGAGATTCGAATGCCCTGGTCGCTAGAGGCAAGGATAGCGGTGGAAGGCAGAAAGGTAGTGATGAAGGTGGAGACGGTGCTAAAAGTCCAAGTATAAGCCAAGGTGTTGGCACAGTAACGAGGTAGGCCATATGAGAAGTAATTGTCCGAAGCGACTGCAGAAGCAGCATGGTGGGAAATCTTCTGGTACAACGACGGTGGTCTCTGCTGATTTTGACTATGATTTGGGGATAACCTCCTAACTGCATTAGATGGTGGGAGTTGTGGTTCTGATGATGGATGGGCCCTAGATTCAAGGGTCGCTTTCCCTATCTGTTCGAGGCGCGAGTGGTTTGACACTTTTGAGAAGAAAGGTGGTACGGTTCAGTTTGGTGAGGGCTCTGAGCGCGAGATCACCAGTGAAGGAACTGTGAAAATCCAAACTCACGCGGGAATGATGAGGATGCTGAGACGAGTATAATATGTGCCTGGAATACGCAGAAATTTGATCTCGCTGGATGTGCTTGACTCTGAGGGATGTGGGTATTTATCTCACGATGGAGATATGAAGGTTACGCAGAGGGGTTGGGTTTTGCTGAAGGGTCAGAAGTGCGGAGGTGTATATCGGCTAATTGGATCCACCTGTCATGGTGGAGCTCCTGTGGATTCTACGACGAGGTGGAGGCAGAAGCGAAGACCTCAAACTGTGACTGTGGAAGACCTGAGGTGTAGACTCGAGCATGGCTCGAGTCCGCATCTGTTACAGTAGTTTTTCTGCTAGACCCCAGGAGGAGGGGATGTAAAGAGGGGAGATCTTGAGTTAGGAGCAAACGGTTGCAATGGTGGCAATGGCAGTATCGGAGACGGTGAGGTAGAGTAATCAAACGGTATCTCCTAGTTGACGAGTTGGCATACTCGCCATGGTAAAGATTGTTGGGTTTGTGGCTCTCATGGTTGTCTATAGCTGGCGCCCTTGCAGTGCCCTGGGCGCTAGTACAGCTGGAGGCTCGGGTTGAGGTGTTTTTTTAGGGTTTCCTTGAGGCCCATTTAGAGATCCCTTGAGCCGTCATTGGAGTTAAGTCGTGTGCTAGCTTTCTTGGAGAAAATTTGGTGTGTCGCTTTGGTTTGTGCCTTGAAGGAGATTGGTTGGGATTGAAGGAGGCTTGATCGAAGTAGGATCGATGATGATTAAAGAAGAACAACGGATCCGGTGGAGGTGCTTCATCTCGGTTCTCGTGGTACGTGTTCTTGGTAAATCTTTTTATTATCCTTGGTTCTTCGTGGAAGCTTTGTAATCCCTGTTAGTCTGTTCATGTTTAATGATTCCATGTTTAATGATTAATTGAAGAGATCCTCCGCTCCCCCATTTGTGGATTAGCCCTGTTTTGAGTGAATCACGGTAGATCTTGTGTCTTCTATGATTTTCTTGTCTCTGGATTAGTTATTTTTGTTGGATCGATATTTGTTCTGTGGCGTGTTTAATTCTTTGTGACTAACCCTTGATTAGAGATTCGTTTACGCTTGAAGGGGAATCGTTGGAATCCTCAATAAGAGAGAGAGAGAGAGTGACTCGCACCTCTATGGATCCGGCGAATGGTTGGTCCGATCCTTCGTAGCAAACAAAACGTTGCAGAAGAGGTGCAACAGGAAGCAGAGAAGAAGTCCCAAAACTACTGGCCCAGGTTCGATGGTGTTGCTCCTCTGCGAGACACTGTGGAAGGGGCTACCCTTACTTGCGGCGGCTAGCGATGGGTGGCACGTACAAACCCTGGATCAGGCGGGGTTGAACCTCCGCGGGATGCTCAAATGCAAGCTGCTCTCTTTCTCTCTCTCTCTCCTCTTTCTCTCTTTCTCTCTCTCTCTCTCTCTCTCTCTCTCTCTCTCTCTCTTTCTCTCTCTCTCTCTCTCTCTCTCTCTCTCTCTCTCTCTCTCCTTATTGCTCTATTGAGGATCATGATCGCTTCCCCCTTCTTTTATCGCCGCACTCTCTCTATCTCTCTCTCTCTCTCTGATTTGTTGATTTTATTGATCGGCGGCCGAATATACCCGTTCATTTTTGTCCTAGTCAGCTTGTGGACCGCTGAAGTAAGTTATATAGATTGTGTTTCATAGCTTTATTGTTTCCAAACCTTTAGGTCTACTTAAGGGTGGCAAAGATCCGGGTCCGTGTCGAACAAGAGCACACAATAATAATTACATGTCTAACTCGGAATCGATCCGGATCCAGATTTCAGTCTGCCTTACTTGTCTGGAACCGACCCAGTTTCAAATCGAACAACTTAGAACCGACTCGGATTATCTGAATATATAATAATTTATAATAATTTTTAAATATATTATAATTATTTATACTAATTATATAGATATTTATCTAATAACTAAGAATTTTTAATATAATAGATTTTGGACAAACTGGGTTGACTTGTCTAAACTGGTCAACCTTGACTCAGAACCGGATTGGAAAACGAACAAACCAGAATGGTTGAACCCGAATTTCAGACAATAAATCATTTTCCAAACCCGATTTTTCTAGGTTGGATAGGATCGATCGGACAGATTGGATAAAAAATTGCCACCCCTACTTCTACTATCATAAGTCTTTACTTTCTAAATCGGCTAATTTAATTTATTTTATCTTTCATTCATGTACCAATAACTATTCCTTGCCATTTTTTACATACAAGACAATTTCTAGTTAATAAAGTTACTATCAAACATCGTCCCGATATCTTCAAATTAATTTTACACATTTTAATTTATTGCATTTATCTAAATATATAATACGATGTATTAATTTTAAAATTATATATATATATATATATATATATATATATATATATATATATATATATATATATATATATATATATATATATATGGGAATGCTTAGGTGCGGTCTGCAGTCCATGCGGTCTGCGGTCTGCAGCCGTCCGATGCACCTCTCCGTGCATCTGCACGGAGAGGTGCATCGGACGGCTACGGACTGCGGACCGTAGACCGCACCTAAGCATTCCCATATATATATATATATATATATGGGTCAGGTTCAATGGACACTGTTTTTGCACTCAAATTTTTACACCGATTTCTAAACCATTAGATAGAGGTTTCAGAATTTCTTGATTTTTTGTGAGCATAATCATCTTGTCTTAGATAACACATCTACAAAAAATCAGCACATTCTAAAGCCCCTAGACTTATTAAATGTGCTCTTTAAATTAACGATTAAAATGGACGGTTGATAAAGCATTTTAGTTTTGATGTACTTGGAGGCTTTAGAATGTGATGATTTTTTGTGGACGTGCTATCTAAGTCAAGATGATTATGCTCACAAAAAATCAAGAAATTCTGAAACTTCTATCTAGTTGATATGAAAATCGGTGTAAAAATTTAAGTGCAAAAACAGTGTCCATTGAACCTTACCCTATATATATATATATATATATATATATATATATATATATATATATATATATATATATATATATATATATATATATATATATATATATATATATATATATATATGCAGAGAGAGAGAGAGAGAGAGAGAGAGAGAGAGAGAGAGAGAGAGAGTAGGCTGTTACGTTGAGCTGTGAGCTGCGGTAGGAGAAAATGAGCTGCGGGTATTTCGACCACTCTAGCAGTTTTGGAATTTGATGAAATTTGGTGAGGGTGTTGTCTAGGGTAAGATGATTATCCTCACCAATTTTCATCAAATTTCAAAACTTCTAGGGAGATTAAATGGTCGAAGCAAAATCTGCTGATTTTAATGGTGACTACGAACGATAGATTTTACTTCGACCATTTAACCCCCTTAGAAGTTTTGGAATTTGTTGAAAATTGGTAAGGATGATCATCTTACCCCATACAACACCCTCACCAAATTTCATCAAATTCCAAAACTCCTAGGAGGGCCAAAATATCCGCAGCTCACTTTCTAAACCGGCAGCTCACAGTAACATTCCTCTCTCTCTCTCTCTCTACATATATATATATATATATATATATATATATATATATATATATATAATACGGGGTATGAGCTGACAGCCCATTTGCTCAAATAGGCTGTCACTAGCAATCGTCTGATCGTTGAGATCAAACCGTCCAAAAAATTAACAATAAAAAACCAATTTTACACAGCTGTTATCTCTCTGTCTCGATCTCGATCTCGAGCAGCAGCCCGCCCGACCTCCGACCCGGCTCCCTCTCCGGCATCCACGCTCCGGCTTTGGCTCCCCCCTCCGGCTCCGGCTCCCTCTCCGGCGTCAACCCACTCCGGCAGCACCCTCTGATCTGATCTCAACTGATCGGATTTGGTGCGACGGTGCCAGAGAAGGAGGGGACTGCGATCGGCCGACGCCGGAGGAGGGGGTGCTGCCGGAGGGTGGACGCCGGAGGAGGGTGCGACGGCGCCGAAGGAGAGGTGCTGCTGGATGGTCGGATTTGGTGCGACGGCGTCGGAGGAGGGGGGGACTGAGATCGGCCGGCGCCGGAGGAGGGGGTGCTTCCAGAGGGTGGACGCCGGAGGAGGGGGTGCTGCCGGAGGGTGGATGCCGGAGGAGGGTGCGACGATGCCAGAGGAGGGGGTGCTACCGGAGGGTCCACGCCGGAGGGGGGTGATGCTGGAGAGGGAGCCGGGCCGGAGGGAGGGCGGGGCTGCTGCTCGAGATCGAGAGAGAGAGAGATAACAGCTGTGTGAAAATTGTTTTTTATTGTTAATTTTTTGGACGGTTTGATCTCAACGATCGGACGCCTGCCGGTGATAGCCCATTTGAGCGAATGGGCTGTCAGCTCATACCCCGTATTCACTCTCTTTCTCTCTCTCTCTCTCTCTCTCTCTCTCTCTATATATATATATATATATATATATATATATATATATATATATATATATATATATATATATATATATATATACAGAGGGTCGATCCAGTGAGAAACCCCTTATTTGTGAAACCTTGTGCGAAACCCCTCTAGAGGTTTCGGAATTTGATGAAACTTGGTAGGCATTCTACCTATGCCATGTTGATCATCCTCAAAAAATTTCATCAAATTCTATAACTTCTAGGGGCATCAAATTTGATAATCAAATTAACGGTTTTTATGAATGGTCGGTAAATATTTTAACATTTGATGCCTCTAGAGGTTTTAGAATTTGATAAAATTTTGTGAGGATGATCAACATGGCATAGGTAGCATGCCTACCAAGTTTTATCAAATTCTGAAACCTCTAGGGGGGTTTCGCACAAGGTTTCGCAAATAAGGGGTTTCTTACTGGATCGGTCCTATATATATATATATATATATATATATATATATATATATATATATAGAGAGAGAGAGAGAGAGAGAGAGAGAGAGAGAGAGAGCGACAGAGAGAGAGGGCTGTTACAGTGAGCTGTTAGCTGCCGCCCGGGAAAGTGAGCTGCGGGTATTTTGACCCCCCAAGAAGTTATGGAATTTGATGAAATTTGGTGAGGTTGTTGCCTAGGATAAGATGATCATCCTCACCAATTATCATCAAATTCTAAAATTCTATGGGGGTCAAATGATCGAAGCAATTTCTGCCATCCGCAGTTACCGTTAAAATCTGCATAAATTGCTTCGACCATTTGACCCCTCTAGAAGTTTTGGAATTTAATGAAAATTGGTGAGGATGATCATCTTATCCTAGGCAACAATATCACCAAATTTCATCAAATTCCATAGCTTTTTGGGGGGTCAAAATACCCGCAGCACACTTCCCCCCCCGGCAGCTCACAGCACACTATAACAGCCTTATATATATATATATATATATATATATATATATATATATATATATATATATATATATATATATATATATATATATATATATATATATATATATATATAGGAATAGGGAACATGGTCCTTTTGACCACCCAACACGCTAGTCCTCCATTCAATTTGGGTGCCACATGGCACTTTTTAATCGGGGTTAGGGGTTGGTCAAGGTGGGTACATCCCTCCTAACAATGATCATGAAACAAATTTTGAAAAAAAAAATGCCAAGTGGTATTTTTAAATTAACCATAGCAAGGGCTATTTGCACGCTACAGTTTACTGTTAAATTTGTCGACCGTTAATTGGATTGTTTTAAGTTTTTTTTAGAATTGTTTTATAAAATCTTGATCTAAGTAGAGTAGATTGACCATCCATAAAAAGAAATATGGTTAAAAAGTGCCATGTGGCACCCAAATTGAATGGAGGACTAGCGTGTTGGGTGATCGGGAGGACCATGTTCCCTATTCCCTATCTCTCTCTCTCTCTCTCTCTATATATATATATATATATATATATATATATATATATATATATATATATATATATATATATTATTTCACTAGGAATGGATAAAGAGAGCCGTTTGATACAAACATAAGTGACGGTTAGAAAAAATCAAAAGCTAACATCTCTCCACATTCAAGATCGGCATGCAAAATGACTTAGGAGGTATTTGGCATCAATCCAGAATCGTTTTACAAGATGATGGGTACTGCTTTTCATTAAAAAAAAGAGAGTGAAACTATGGTTTTTTTTCGCTTAAATTCATTATTCATTAATATAGACTTCATATTTTGTCATTTATTCCTTGAATTTTCCATCACCTGATCAAAATTTTGTGGTTTTCTTTTTCAATGAATAGGTTCTACAAACTCATGAATCAATCCATCTGATGTTCATGTTTTATAAACTTCAGGTAGCCCTTGCACATTGTTTTATGTTGTGGTTTTCTTTTTTAATGAGTAGGTTCTACAAACTCATGTATCAATCCATCAGATGTTTCTGTTTTGTAAACTTCTAAGGTATAGCTCTAGCATATTGTTTTATGTCCTCCCTCCCCTCACTTTAGTTATTTAATGACTTCTTTGGTTATTGTTATCTTGAGCCATCTTTTGAATGGTTCAATACTTTATATTTTAATATATTACTATATTCTTCAATGAATTGTTGCTTTCCTCAAAAGAAAAAAAATGCATCCATGGTTATTTCACTGTACATGCATCGCTTGGTATTTCATGATGGATGCCCTAAACTATTCACTGTACATGCATTGTTCAGGTTGGTTCGAAAGGAATAAGTTAAGACAATGGTTAACGATTTTGTTGTGGTCTCCGGTAAGAGAACAAAAGTGCCGATTGCAGTCATTAATGGAGGATCAACCTTATCATTGCAGGCATTGCGATAGTTGTTGCTACTTTCGAGTTCTGCAGTAGCAATGATCAGCCTTATGGTCTTAAGCATTTTTGTGCTAGAATTTTAATTTATGTGCAAGGAGCTTTATATATCCTTTTTGTACTGGAATTCTTTTTTTTTTTTTCTACAGGTCCAAGCATGTATGTATTATTGAGTAAGCATTAGACTGTTGTTCATCACGTACTCTATATAAAATGGGAGGTACTTATCTGCAATAGAACTATGATGGTCCAAAAAAAACCATATCAGAAGTTGTTTTGTAAAATGTTTAAAGTCCTGTGCCATTGTGATAGACGTCGTGATCAAATATGAATGCTCTCGTCGAAAGTATTTGGCCACCAATGGAGCAGCAACGAAGAGATAGGTTCCTTGCATGTTCTTTTGTTTTTTTCCATACGCATCATTGTGTTAGAGGAAGAGAGAGTATCCTTTTTTTTTCATATTTGAATAAAAGGAAGAGAGAATAGCCGATCGACGATCACACTTTGTCTGTCCACCCATATTGGAGCCCCCTCTCTCTGTCTCTCTTTCTCTGTACTAGAATCTTTAAATTTCTAAGCTGATTAATATTTTTTTTCCATTTTTGAAGAAACTGGAAAGATGAGCCGATCAACGCTTGCAGCCCGATTGACGCCTGCAGCCCGTCCGTCTACCCAAGTATGAACGTTTGATAGTCAATTATTAGCAATGGATTGTTAGCAATGGATTATAAATCTAATCTATTGGCAATAATTTGAATCAATTTTTGGGTCTAATCTTGAGCATAACAATTTTTGAAAACTGACATTATAATATTAATTGAATTGCCAGTAATCTTAAGGTGATATTGACATCCATGTGATATTCAAGTCTTTGATTTAAAATCATACACGGTGAATTGCAATTTGAGAATATCCCTTCTATGTATGATATTCACATCCATGGGATATTCAAAGACCTGAATATCAGAATGTCCATGTGAATGTATGAACGTTTGATAGTCTATTATTGGCAATGGATAATAAATCTAATCTATTGGCAATAATGTGAATCAATTTTTGGGTCTAATCTTGAGCAGATCGATTTTTGAAAACTGGTATTGTAATATTAATTGAATTGCTAATAATCTTGAGGTGATATTCACAGTAATATGATCTACATCTTTATGGTGATATTCACATCCATGTGATATGCAAGTCTTTGATTTAAAATCATACATGATGAATTGCGATTTGAGAATATCACATCCATGTATGATATTCACATCCATGGGATATTCACATCTAAATATTCAAAGACCTGAATATCAGGATGTCATGTGAATATCAAAGAGATCAGAATATCAGAATGTCCAATACATTTAATAATATTCAGGTATTGCAATAGAGAATATCAAAGATATTCAAATATTCAGATCTTTGCCAATATACAAATATGTGAAAGACCATGTGAATGTCTATTGCAATTGGAGGATGCCAGGTCTTTGATATTCAGGTCTCCACTTATCAAAGACTATATGGATGTCTATATGAATGTCTATTACAATTGGAGGATGTCAGGTCTTTGATATTTAGGTCTATATTTATCAAAGACCATGTGAATGTCTATTGCAATCGGAGGATGTCAGGTCTTTGATATTCAGGTCTTTCACATCTTTGATATTCAGGTCGTTGATATTCAATCTGAATGTCCATGTGAATATCAAAGACATGACATCCATGGGAAAATCTGAATAGAGTACTCAGTTTATAATGTACTTTATTTTATACAGACATGTGTGTCCTTTATTCAGTTGGGTCATTTACATTGTACTCAGTTTACATTGCTCAAGAAGTTGTTAATCTGGTTCTTTGATCTGATTTGGTATTTCTTGCTTGAATGTTTTGTTTTTTGAGTTGGGAAGTTTATTGTAGCTGGTTATCGTATGAAATTTCTTGCTCTTTATATTTTACATTAGAAATTGATTTGATGATCGAATTCCTTCACTTTTTCTTGATCCCATAAAATTCAGGTGATGGTCTAGGACGTCTCGACGATGCTGCGGTGCGGGCAAAACAACATCGAGGTGGTGATTCATGATGGGCCTTACAATGGTGGAAGTCATCTACAATGGTGAGGGTAAATGCTAGACTGCAAAGGTGAGCGGCGGCTAATTCGGTAATGGTGCAATCCCAATACATTGTGGTGGTATATCTCACGAAAATTGCTCAACTGATCAGGTAAATTTTATTAAATATATAGTGGCAAATGTCTGAATACTTCTTTGACATTGAATACATCGACAAATTCTAAGAAAAATTTGATCACGGCAAGATCAGTTAGGTCTGGTCCAGGATACATAAGGATTTTTTGGAATTGGATGATGACTTTAAAGTTTATGAGTAACATCTATTCTTGGTGATAAATGGGCCAAAGGATTCTTCTTTCCTTTTTCATGTTATGAAGGAATAAGTTGGGGTCCCATTGTGCTGGACCTGGTGGTATACTAAATCGCCTTTCCGTTGTGAAGCCGGTGACCAACCCCATCCATTCGTTGTGAGCTGTTTCACTTGTGGGGTTGTGGTCGTAGCCGGTGAACATGAAGGGGAGGCCTCTCTCTCTCTCTCACTCTCTCTCTCTCTCTTAATATCTATTTTTTTTATTGCAGACCTCTTATGTGAGGTCGGGGTCATCGCGGTGACCAGAAGCCTAAAGAAGGGAGGTATCTCTCTCTCTCTCTCTCTTAACATCAACTTTTTTTTATTTTATTGCAGGCCTCTTCCATCACTGCCAGCAGTTGGTCGTCGTTAGTGATAGATTATGTGATCATGTTAAGGCTCAAAGTTGTCTATTTTTTTTTCTTTACTCCTTTGATCGCTCTCTCTCTTTCTCTCTCTCTCTCTCTCTCTCTCTCTCTCTCTCTCTCTCTCTCTCTCTCTCTTTTCTTTGTTACAGATCACAACACCATGAATCCAAGTATCTATTATCAGATCCATGTGTGTTTTTTTTTCTTTATTAAAGATCATAACACCATGCATATTCTAAAGTTTGGTACAACAGCTATGCCAAAATCTATGATACTTGGATTCCTACCTGAGGATTGTTATAGGGTATCCACATGGTCCAGATCCCACTATGAACTCCATTGAAGATTAGTCTATGATATCGTTTTGAATGCCAATTCATATCATTTAGTATCACACAATGGAGTTGATTGCCAAAATGTATCATTAATGATGTGCACATTTTTTGTCCCTCATTTGTTACATGAAAGTGTAAAAGAATAGTGGTTGAGTTCATGCCTAAAATGATTCTATTTACAAATACATTGATAAGTTCATACATACATTCTGTGTTTACATATATATACTTGAAATTTAGGAAAGAATTTTTAATGCGTGGATATTTCGCTACAAATGATGAGTGAGGCATTTGGACTGTTCACTAATATGCTGTAGAAAGTGTGTAATCTGATTTTATGTACAAAGGGTATGAGTGCAGTGTGCGGGACGTGGTTGTGCGTGAAGTATAATCAGACGGCTCTTTAATATACAAAGGTTTTTTTTTTTTGACGGAATACAAATATTGTGATGGACTTGGTGGTTAATTTGGTTGGGGTTTCTTAATTGGGTTGTGATGGGTTGTTGATTTGAACCTTTCGAATGCGGATTGTGATGGGGTTCTTGAATTGGGTTGTGATAGGTTATAGGGATAGTTCCTTCGTAGATGAGTTTGTGATGGGTTCTGGTGATGGGTTCAAGCAATAAGGAAACTCTGTTTTTGTTTTTTGATTTTTTTTCTTCTCCTACCCACATGAGAGAGAGAGAGAGAGAGAGAGAGAGAGAGAGAGAGAGAGAGAGAGAGAGAGAGAGAGAGAGAGAGACCCTAATATGTTGCTACCCTTGAAATATTATCATCTCCCTTGAAATATTATCATCATTTTTGAATTATTATTGCCACCTTTAAAATATGGTCTCCTCCCTCAAAATTGTCATACCCTTGAAAAAAAAAATTTCGTCCTCAAAATCTTTTGCGTGCTAACAGGCACGGGCGTGGATTTTCTGTATTAACATTAATAAAGATGCATTTGGTTATTGCTTTAATTAGAATACTACTATGGTATATGTTAATACACATATAATAAAGGACCCTAGGGAACACAGTAGGCCACTGAGGCGCATGGTGGATCCATGCTTAGGTGACCCAGTAGACTAGTTATGTGTAGACCTAGAACTAGTTCACAGCTTAGGTAATGCCGGTCGCTTCACCAAGAACAAGCTATTGACAGGTAGAGGATGTGGTGAAGTCTCCACCACGGAAACGCGGGATTCCTATTCACCTGACCAAGCATGATGATCGTGTTGAACAGGAACCAAGACAGTGCACAGTTCAGTGATTCAGACACTGGTGCATAAACCGTCTTACTACTATAGATAATCTATCCTTAACCTTGAGGGACCATGTACACTGGGCCAACCAGTTGTGTGGTGCTTTGATGTGCTAACGTGTGTGGACCTTCTATAGTCCAATACCATGGTACATTGGGTTACCCGGCTGGTGCTTGAGTGACATGTAATCCCTACAGGTTATCCGACGTCTAGTGTTGGATGGGTGCGTTTTGATGAGTCAATCTGTCCACACAGTTAACCCAGGCCTGGTGGTTGTCAGTATGAATGACGATGTTCCGGATGCTAGGCATAGCACCGGAAGGTGTGTGGTGTTATAGATGACAAGTCATCAATTCCTAGTCAGATGATCGATCGGGATCTGACGGTGCTCTCCACCGCCCGAGTCGTATCATGGCACCAATAATAGGAGGGACTAAGGATTATCTGAGTATAATAGAGAACAGGGTTACGAGGGAGTAACATAAGTTTAGGATCACTAGAGTTCAACTTGCGTCGCACTCTGGGTGGTTGTGCAGGTTAATCGGATTAGGGCTGATTAACAGAACTTTCAGTGTGTCACCGAAAAAGTTAATCAGGGATCCGGTTGGAGCTAGAGATCCTGAACCCTGAAGGTTCCACCCTGTTGTTGCATATAGGAATTGTTCCCTAACCTGGTTGGATATGTTGGTTGCGAAGTAGCGCGATGGAGCACAAGCCCGGAGCCTAAGAACCTAATTCATATGTGTTAGGGGCCGTAGGGGTATTTTGGTAAATACTAAAATATGGCTCAGAACACATTGAATATGGATCTTAAAATGAGCGGAATAATTCCAGGAGCTCATAGGCACTGACGGAACTCGATTCCGAGTAGCGCACCTTACTCAGTCTCTCTTTCAGTTTTTCACTTTTCGTGAAGGACGTTTTCGTCCAGGCTTCACGATAGACACTTGAAAACCCTAAAAAACGCCCCATCTCATCCCTATCTACTTGGGACCGGCCCTATCTTGCTTGGATCACTAGGAGACCGGCCCTATAAGAGGTAAAGAGAGGGAGGGGTCGGCCCTAGTTCTTCCCCTCTCCTAATACCTGAACTCCCTCCCCTCTCTCCCTCTCTAAGGTTTCGGCCAAGGAAGAAAGAGGAAGAAGAAGGAGGAAGGAAGGAGAAGGAAGAAGGGAGAAAAAGAAGGAAGAGATCTACTGGCACACCGTCGTCTTCGCAATGAATTCCTCCATCGGCTCGTAGTCCTTGCACTCAGAGACGGGACTTCGAGGATTCCTCAATTTGCAAAGGACAAGGTGCTATCTGACAGCTTCCCTTGTGATTCAAGTGCAGTTCTTCATCGTTCCATTCTCTCCGGATCATAGATCCAAAAGGTATGATGATTCTAAACACCTAACTAGATGCATGCATGTTTTCCGTAGATCGTAGTATGCCTCTAGGGTGTCCGCACATATGCTAAGATCATAGATTTGCATGTAGATTGTTTTGTAGAATTAATTATAATGAAACATACACCATATGATCTTCGGATCTATCTTTTGTTTCCGCTGCGACTCTGATAAGCGGATTCAATTCCAACAATTTGTATCAGAGCACACTTTGGTGTGTGTTTCATGCATGAATTCATGAAAACATCATGTGAATATATGATGGCATATGTTTTCATCGGGGTTCGGCGTAGATCATGCATATGGATTGTGCTATGTATCATCTTTTTGCAGGTGCCACACTGAATAGTAATCTATGATTGTATGCTTCCGGGGGTCGGACCCCGGATTTAATTTTGCATTGATTATTATTATGCCTGTGGTTTTTTAAGGCTCTAGATGGGCGAGGGTGGAGGTTGACCACCCTCGGATCCCTGGCCATATTTTTAGGATTGTTTCTTTTTCTTTCTAGCGAAATTGTACACGAACAAGCACTTGCTCGGAGCGTGTTAGTTTTTCGGTCACAGAAAGAAGGAGATGATGCTACATCTACGGTTCGGGCAAGCGGTACCATGGCGTGCAAAGACCCGGCGAAAGCGTGCACGTTGGCGATGATGGGGATCGTCGTCAGAGATCGTGCAGAACGGAAGAGCAGGATATCTTGGCTGTGCTATTTAGGTTTAGGGATCAGACCCTGGACTTGATTCAATTTGGATACTATTTTTGTTGATTCTCTTTTCTTAGTGTTTAGAGAACCCCGATGATAATGTGATTATCTATCTTGCTTGTGAGTTTGTCTCTAGATCAGGCTTAGGGTGAGTACTAAGCTTATGGATTCATCGGTGTCTTTATATGGTTCTAACATGTGCGAATCCGGTGGATGGCTAAAAGGAAAGGTGGTAACCGCCCTCGTGGTAGTTTAGGTACCCAAGTACTGTGCACTGAGATAGATGCAGTGTTAGATTTGTTTAGAGATAACTAATGTCTCCATAAGAAGTATGATAACCCTAGTGGGATGCCCTTTCCCCACGTGGTCCTAGCGACCAAGTTAGGTTAGGATTTCACTAAGTGATACCCGTTTCTAGATGACGTTTGATGGTAGTATGAACTCATCACGATTTGGTTATGCCACCATTAGGTTGAGGTCCGGCGGTCGTTGTCGGATGTCCTTATTTGGCCAGCATCGAAACCTGTAATGAGATAAGGTCTACTATGACATCAGGCATCAAATTATAAACGAGGCATCATTCTAGTGGGAGTCCTTTCCATGTTGACCTTAGGCTAGGCTCCAGATCTTAGGATTATAAGCAAACTAGTGAAGTATCGGGATCCTTGAAATCTATGTAATCTGATCCTTGCAAGAAAGGCAAAAGCTGACTATTCAAGGTAGAGACTATGATATTTTTCGAGGATACTAATGCTTTACGGGAAGGTTTGTAATCCTAGTGGGAGCACGGTAGACCAGGGTCTAAGTCTAGGAGGTTGTGACCTTTCTAGATATGCATAAAACCTCATAAAAAAGGGATGTAAAAAAGGGGATCCCCTGGCCTCCACAATCAACCGGCTAAGGGTCTGGGTGGGAGGTACATAGTTCGATATTCCCACCGGGTGAGAGCTTTGTTTCCTTCCATGCTGGTTCGCTTAGTAGTTTCCTATAGGACATGGAGGATGCCGGTGGCAGTGGGTGACGGTTTTTTCCTGCACCGCGAGAGCCTATGAACCCCTTTACCGACACCACCTAGATTTGTGAAAAGCATCCAAAAGCTTGTGTGATGCCGTCGTTGCTGCGCACGCGTATCACATAAAGCTGGCCAAAAGGAGATTAGGAGGTCTTTCAGTTTACCATGGGTAATTCTGATGAAGACTGGGTCGTAAAAACCCCATTGGCAGAAGCGATTGCATGCTCTCACCGAGATGCTATCTCCAATTCAAGGCCGATAGTCTCAGTGCTCGAGCCCAGGGAATTTAGATTCCTGGATGTCTCCACTTGAGGTATTGAAGACATAGCGGCTGGAGTAAACATTATCTATTTCTAAATTCCATGAAATAGATTGTAGTAAACCCTAATTTTGCTTTGAATCATTATTTACAGAAATCATGACCAAGCTCGACCCCCTTGCCTCCATCCTTAATGATAACAAACTTACCGGACCAAACTACGAGGACTGAAAGCGTAACCTGATGCTCGTCTTAAGGGTTGGTAAACACACAATTGCCCTAAGTACCCCTTAACCGGCCATGCCGGGACCAAGTGCAACTGAGGCTCAGTTAAAGGAATGGAAAGACTGGCTAGATACTGATGAGATGTGCAAGTGCTATATAGTGGCATCCTTGCAGACCGTCCTTCAGAAGCAAGTCGAAGACATGGCCTTCGCTTCAGACATGATGCTCTACCTAAAGGAAATGTTCAAGGGTCGTAGTCGGGTAACTCGTTATCTGACCATCAAGAAATTGGTGTCCACAAAGATGGCAGAGGGGACTTTAGTTCGGGATCATATGCTGAAATTGTTTGGCTATGATAATGAGCTTGGTTCCTTCGATGTCATCTTAGATGCAGAGATCTAGACCGACATTTTCCTCGCATATCTGTCAGGAGCGTTTGAGGGCTTCGTTACCAACTTTAACCTTAACCGGTTGGAGATGTCTAACACAGAGCTCCTAGCGGCGCTCTAGGCGGCAGAGGAAGGGATGAAGGCAGGAGCCCAATCCCTAAATGTAGAGCAGAATTCTTCTCTGAAAGCCAAAGGCAAGTTTCAGAAAAGAAAGTCTAAGAAGCCCGTGAAGATGGGCCATGTACAGTTGTAGGTTCCTAAGCAGAATGGTCCGGCGAAGCCCAAAGGAAAATATTTTCGATGCGGCAAGAAGGGGCACTGGAAGGGCGACTACCGCACGGCTCCCAAGAAGGCTGAGACAGTTATATCTCAAATCCATATAGTGGAATCCCTTGTAGCATCCAGTTATTCTCCAGTTTCATGGATTATGGATTTTGGTTCCACTAACCATACTTGCAATAATTTGCAGGGGTTCAAGGAGACAAGAAAACTGGGTGATGGGAAGATGATCCTAAGCATGGGAACTGAGGCCGTGACCGAGGCTGAAGCAGTTGGAGATATCGTCTTGCAGTTTCTTGATGGAAGAAGTTTATTACTTAGAGACATAATTTATGTACCGTCCTTGAGACGAAACTTAATTTCTATTTCCTTATTGAATAATGAAGGTTTTTTAGTTTTAATTGATACTTCTGGTGTGTCAATTAAATTGAATGGTTACTTTGTTTGTATGGGAAAGACACATAATGGTCTCTATGTAATTAACTCCAATCATAAGCATGATAACATAACTGAAGCATGTGTAGTTAATTCATCTAAAAGAAAAAATCCCTTAGATAATCCAATACTCCTTTGGCATTTAAGGCTTGGACATATAGCCTCAGACATGATTCACAGGTTGGTTAAGGTAGGACTTTTAAGTTCAGATATTTCAGAAAGCCTACCGACGTGTGAGTCTTACCTGGAAGGCACGATGACTAAAAGATCTTTCCGAGCCAAAGGTAGCAGATCTTAGGAGGTATTAGAGTTGGTACACACTGATGTATATAGGCTCATAAGTGTCCGTGCCATAGGAGGCTTCGAGTATTTCATCACCTTCACGGATGATCACTCGAGGTTTGGATACATATACCTAATGTGGCGGAAGTCTGAATCCTTAAATAAGTTCAAGGAGTTCAGAGCTGAAGTAGAAAAGCAGATGGGTAAAAGTATCAAGTCTCTTCGATCGGATCGAGAAGGCGAATACCTATCGGATGAATTTATTGGGTACCTGCGTGAGCATGGGATCGTATCCCAGTTGACTGCACCAGGGACACCGCAACAAATAGGTGTATCTAAGAGGAGAAACCGAAATTTGTTAGATATGGTTCGGACTATGATGAGTTATGCCACATTGCCACCTAGTTTTTGGGGATATGCCCTAGAGACGACAGCATATACTTTGAATTTTTGTTCCATCATAGTCAGTACCCCTAACTCCTTGGGAGCTGTGGTTGAAGCAAAAGCCAAGCTTACAGCACTTTAGGATTTGGGGTTGTCCAGTACATGTGCGAAAGGACAAGCGAGATAAGATAGAGTCAAAAACTAAGGTATGTCTGTTCATTGGGTATCCAAAAGGGACAAAAGGTGGTTTATTTTATGATCCTGAGGATAGAAAGCTAGGTTGTCGTCTCGACGAACGCCGTATTCTTGGAGTAGGATTATTTAATAGACCATAATCCCACCAGTAAAGTAGTTCTTAAAGAATTGCTTGGTACTGATGGGAGTGCACAAACAGAAAACATAATGGGAGCCGATACCACTAAGATAAACGATACTATAGAATCGACTCCTATGGAACCACCGTAGGCTCGTCGCAGTGGGAGGACCATAAGTGCTCCTGATAGATACATTGGAGAAGCCTTCATGGTAGATCCAGAGTTTCAGGAGGATGATCCTCTGAACTATAATGAAGCGATGGTATCTTCTGACCATGCAGCATGGCAGGAAGCCATGGAGGCAGAACTGACATCGATGTCCCAAAACTTGGTCTGGACACTTATAACACCACCTCACAATATTAAACCTGTTGGATATAAGTGGGTGTACAAAAGAAAAAGAGGTCCGGATGGTACCGTTGAGACTTACAAAGCTAGACTAGTCGCTAAGGGTTATACCCAGCGAGAAGGGATCGATTATGACGAAACCTTTTTGCCAGTGGCTATGCTTAAGTCTATCCGGATTCTATTGTTCATTGCAGCCCATTATGATTGGGAGATCTGGCAAATGGACGTCAAGACCGCATTCCTCAACGAGAATTTCGAAGAAGACATCCATATGTCAGCCTCCAGGCTTTGTAGCAAAAGGTCAGGAAAGTCTGGTGTGCAAGTTGCAAAGGTCCATTTATGGACTGAAGCAAGCATCCAGAAGTTGGAACATGCATTTTGATCAGGCTATCCAGTCTTATGGATTTGAGCAGAACATGGATGAACCATGTGTTTATAAAAGGAGCGATAAGACTACAGTAGTTTTTCTAGTGCTTTACGTAGACGATATCCTGCTCATTGGAAATGATATTGGAACGTTGTCTACAGTGAAGGTATGGTTATCCTCTCAATTTGACATGAAAGACCTGGGTGAAGCGAGTTATGTTCTAGGGATCAAGGTAACTCAAGATCGCCAGAACAAGACTCTCTTGCTATCATAGTCAGCCTATATAGATACTATCTTGGTCAGATTCAGTATGCACAACTCCAAGAACGGACTGGTTTCATTCAGACATGGAATGAAGTTGTCCAAGGATCAAGGTTTTAAGACTCCTGAGGAGAGGGCAGAGATGCAGAAGATACCTTATGCTTCAGCTGTAGGGAGTCTGATGTATGCTATGCAGTGCACGAGACTAGATATATGCTATACAGTAGGCATGATGGGCAGGTATTAGTCAAATCCGGGTCCAGGGCACTGGATTGCTGTGAAAAGTATACTCAAGTATCTCTGTAGGACGAGAGATTATGAGTTAGTTTACTCTTCACAGGAACTGATGCCAATTGGATATACGGATTCTAACTTTGCGTCAGATCCGGAATCCAGGAGATCAACATCAGGGTTTGTGTTTTCATTAGGAGGAGGAGCTGTTAGTTGGAGGAGCGTGAAGCAGGGATGCATCACGGATTCAACGACTGAGGCTGAGTACATTGCAACGTGTGAAGCAGCTAAGGAAGCGGTATGGCTCAAGAAGTTCCTCACGGACTTAGGATGCGTACCGGGAGCTCAAGATCCTATTGTCCTTTACTGTGACAATAATGGAGCGGTAGCACAATCCAAGGAGCCAAGATATCACCAGAAGAGTAAGCATATCGAGCATAAATACTACATTATCCGGGACTTACAAAAGCGAGGGGAGGTTGCAGTGACTCAGGTGGCGTCTACAGATAACATGGCGGACCCTTTCACAAAGGCGTTACCGACCAAAACTGTTATTCCCCGCTAGGCCAAGTGGGAGATTGTTGTAGCTCGTTTGTCTTGAGCGTGGATTTTTTGTATTAACATTAATAAATATTTCTTTGGTTATTGCTTTAATTAGAATACTACTATGGTATATGTTAATACACATATAATATAGGGCCCTAGGGAACACAGTAGGCCACTGAGGCGCATGCTGGATCCATGCTTGGGAGACCCAGTGGACCAGTTATATGTAGACCTAAAATTAGTACACAACTTACGTGATGCCGGTCGCTTCACCAAGAACAAACTGTTGACAGGTAGAGGATGTGGTGAAGTCTCCATCACAGGAACGTGGGATTCTCATTCACCTGACCAAGCACGATGATCGTGTTGAATAGGAACCAAGACGGTGCACAGTTCAGTGATTCAGACACTGGTGCATAAACCGTTTCACTATTATAGATAATCTGTCCTTAACCCTGAGGGACCATGTACACTGGGCCAACCAGTTGTGTGGTGCTTTGATGTGCCAACATGTGCGGACCTTTCATAGTCCAATACCACGGTACGTTGGGTTACTCGACTGGCGCTTGAGTGACATGTAATCCCTACAGGTTATCCGAAGTCCAGTATTGGATGGGTGCGTTTTGATGAGTCAATCTATCCACATAGTTAACCCAGGCTTGGTGGTTGTGAGTATGACTGATGATGTTCTGGATACTAGGCATAGCACCGGAAGGTGTGTGGTGTTATAGATGACAAGTTATCAATTCCTAGTCAGATGATCGATCGGGATCTGACGGTGCTCCCCACCGCCCGAGTCGTATTATGGCACCAGTAATATGAGGGACTAAGGATTATCGGAGTATAGTAGAGAACATGGTTACGAGGGAGTAACATAAGTTTAGGATCACTAGAGTTCAACTCGCGTCGCACTCTGGGTGGCTGTGTGGGTTAATCGGATTAGGGCTGATTAACGGAACTTTCGGTATGTCACCGGAACAGTTAATCAGGGATCCGGTTGGAGCTAGAGATCCCGAACCCTGAAGGTTCTACCCTGTCGTTGCGTATAGGAATTATTCCCCAACCTGGTTGGATACGTTGGATGCAAAGTAGTGCGATGGAGCGCAAGCCCGGAGCCTAAGAACCTAATTCACATGTGTTAGGGGTCGTAGGGGTATTTTGGTAAATATTAAAATATGGCTCAGAACATATTGAATATGGATCTTAGAATGAGCGGAATAATTCCAGGAGCTCATAGGTGTTGACGGAACTCGATTCCGAGTAGCGCGCCTCACTCAGTCTCTCTTTTAGTTTTTTACTTTTTGTGAAGGGCGTTTTCGTCTAGGCTTCACGATAGACACTTGGAAACCCTAAAAACCGTCCCCTCTCATCCTTATCTACTAGGGGCCGGCCCTAGCTTGCTTGGAGCCCTAGGAGACCGGTCCTATAAGAGGTAAAGAGAGGGAGGGGCCGGCCCTAGCTCTCCCCCTCTCCTAATACCCGAACTCCCTCCCCTCTCTCCCTCTCTAAGGTTTCGGCCAAGGAAGAAAGAGGAAGAAGAAGGAGGAAGGAAGAAGAGAGAAAGAGAAGGAGGAGACCTACCGGCACGCCATCATCTTCGCAATGAATTCCTCCGTCGACTCGTAGTCCTTGCACTCAGAGACGGGACTTCGAGGATTCCTCAATTCGTAAAAGACAAGGTGCTATCCGACAGCTTCCCTTGCGATTCAAGTGTGGTTCTTTATTGTTCCGTTCTCTCCGGATCATAGATCCAAAAGGTATGATGATTCTAAATACCTAACTAGATGCATGCATGTCTTCCGTAGATCGTAGTATGCCTCTAGGGTGTCCGCACATATGCTAAGATCATAGATTTGCATATAGATTGTTTTGTAGAATTAATTGTAATAAAACATACACCGTATGATTTTCGGATCTATCTTTTGCTTCCGCTGCGACTCTTATAAGTGGATCCAATTCTAACATGCATCACACGCACCGCAGCGGTGCATCAGATGGCTGCGGTGCGATGCCGTATGCACCGCACGCCGCATCCTAACATGCATATATATATATATATATATATATATATATATATATATATATATATATATATATATATATATATATATATATATATATATATATATATATATATATATATATATATATATATATATATATATATATATATATATATATATATGGGGACGGGGAGCCTGGACCTCAGGTGCAGCGTGAACGCTGCACCTGAGCCTCTCCGCGGGCGCCATCTGTCAAGGAATCGGCGCATGATCCGGCCCCGATTTAAAAAACCCTCCGCCCGTCCGATTGCCTTGATCCAACGGCAGATCGGCCGTCCGGATTTACAAAACAGGGGAGGCTTCTCATCCGCCCGATCGCCTCGATCCAACGAAGCCTCAGCCGCCTGATCCCACAAGCATTAGCCGCCCGCACCGCACCATGCTTTCAGCCGTCCGATCGCCTCGATCCAACGGTTCAAAAAAATTTCGCGGTTACTGTAGCCGCTACAGTAACCGTGAAATTGTTTTGAGCCGTTGGATCCATGCGATCGGACGGCTGAAAGCATTATCGCAGTTACTGTAGCGGCTACAGTAACCGTGAAATTTTTTTCAACCGCCCGATCGCCTCGATCCAACGGCTGATGCTTGGTGCGGTGCAGGCGGATGCTTGGTGCGGTGCAGGCGGCTGATGCTTGTGGGATCAGGCGGCTGAGGCTTCGTTGGATCGAGGTGATTGAGTGGCTGAGAAGTCTCCCGTGTTTTGTTAATCCGGATGGCCGATCTGCCGTTGGATCAAGGCAATCGGACAGGCGGAGGTTTTTTTAAATCAGGGCCGGATCATGAACCGATTCCTGGACAGATGGCGCCCACGGAGAGGCTCAGGTGCAGCGTTCACGCTGCATCTGAGGTCCAGGCTCCCCGTCCCCCCCCTATATATATATATATATATATATATATATATATATATGGGGAGGGATACTCTTACTCATGGCCTCTTACCTATATAGTTACCCATGATCGGGGCCGTCCATTAGATCCCGACGTACGGTTCAGATTAGATGAGGAGTTAAAGCAATGGTGTCCGCATTAAATGCCCGTATCAAAAGCCCGTATTAAAAGCCCGCATTTAATGCGGACACCATTGATTTAACTCCCTATCTAATCCGAACCGTATGTCAGGATCTAATGGACGGCCCAGATCATAGGTAACTATATGAGTAAGAGGCCATGAGTAAGAGTATCCCTCCCCTATATATATATATATATATATATATATATATATATATATATATATATATATATATATATATATATATATATATATATATATATATATATATATATATATATATGAGGAATGGGATGCTGCCTATCAAAGCAGCGTTGTTTGCTGCTTTGATACATTGTTTGATCATTCTAGAAGTTTTGGAATTTGATGAAATTTGGTGAGGGTGTTGTCTAGGGTAAGATGATCATCCTCACAAATTTTCATCAAATTCCAAAACTTCTAAGAGGGTCAAATGGGTCGAAGCAAAATCTGCAGTCACCGTTAAAATCTGCAGATTTTGCTTCGACCATTTGACCCTCTTAGAAGTTTTGGAATTTGATGAAAATTTGTGAGGATGATCATCATACCCTAGAAAACACCCTCACCAAATTTTATCAAATTCCAAAACTTCTAGGATGATCAAACAATGTATCAAAGCAGCAAAAAACGCTGCTTTGATAGGCAGCATCCCATTCCTATATATATATATATATATATATATATATATATATATATATATATATAGAGAGAGAGAGAGAGAGAGAGAGAGAGGAATGTTATAGTGAGTTGTGAGCTGCCGGTTTAAAAAGTGGGCTGTGGGTATTTTGACCCCTCTAGGAGTTTTGGAATTTGATGAAATTTGGTGAGGGTGTTTTCTAGGGTAAGATGATCATCCTCACCAATTTTCATCAAATTCCAAAACCTGTAGGGGGGTCAAATGGTCCAAACGAAATCTGCAGATTTTGCTTCGACCATTTGACCCCCATAGAAGTTTTGGAATTTGATGAAAATTGGTGAGGATGATCATCTTACCCTAGACAACACCCTCACCAAATTTCATCAAAATCCAAAACTTCTAGGGGGGTCAAAATACCCACAGCTCATATATATATATATATATATATATATATATATATATATATATATATATATATATATATATATATATATATATATATATATATATATATATATATATATATATATATATATATATATATATATATATATATATATATATATAATATTTTAGGGTTTTGTGGGGGGGACAAACATTTAATTGAGTCGAGAGACAAACCGTAAGAGATAAACACAGCCGTTCATTGCTGTGATTGATCCGATCAGTCCTCCAAAAATGGAAGGTGATCCGTCCAGATCTGTCAGGGGTTAAAAATAGAATGTGATCAATACACCGTTATCTCTCTCTCTCTCTCTCTCTCTCTCTCTCCTTCTAAGCCCTCGCCCCTACCCCCTCCGCCAACCCCCCTTCACCGCTCCTTCTCTCTCTCTCCCTCCCCGTCAGTGAAGCCCCCCACCCACGAGATCTCTCTTTCTCTCCCTCTCTTTCTCTCTCTCTCTCTCTCTCTCTCTCTTTCTCTCTCTCTTGCTCTCTCCCCTTCTACGACCCTCGGACCCCTACCCTTATCGATTGCCTCCTCACTGCCTTCGAGGAGTATGATGGTCACCCCCCTTCCGGATTCTCTCTCCCACACTGCAGATCTGGATTCTCTCTTTCTCATCGCCACTGCCGCCACCACCCCGCGCCCATCGGTGTCCCGCAAGCTGCCTCGGCCGGTAAATCACACTTCCCCTGACCGGCACTCCCCCCTGATCGGCAGCCCCCTTGATCGGCCGGTAAATCGCACGCCGCCCGACCAATGCACCGCCTCTGATCAAGGTTGGTAGATCCCGACAGCAAAGGGGAGGGAGCTGATCAGCTCCCCCTCCCCTAGATCTTCTTCTCTGGTACGTGGATCGGTAGAAAGGGGAGGAGCTCTCCTCCGGTAGATTTGCAGCTGGGGAGGGGCTGGATCCAGATCCCCCCTCTCCCATTTCCCTTTCCCCGGATCAGCCCCGGTGCCGGCAGGGTAAGGCGGCGGCGCATTTAACAACACATGATCTCCTGATCCCTAATCTCTCTCTCAAATCAGCAATATTGCACCAATTAAGATGATTTTGCATTGTCTTTTGATTTTGGATCTGATTTTGGATCCAAAATCTGATGTTTTTGATCACAAGGTTTAATTTTGGATCTGAAACGATGGATCTGATTTGTTGGAGTGATTTTGGATCTGATTTTGCATTGTCTTCTGATTTTGGATCCAAAAAGGTTTGGCGTTTACCTTTTATCTGATTCATTGTTTTCCTTTTTCCCCTGTTTTCTTTATTTTTCATTATGTTTTTTTTTCTTTTGTTGTTTCTGATTTTTGTTTCTTTGTTTTCCCTTTCTACTTCTGTGATATTCATCTTTCCCCACTTCTCTCTCTCCCTCCTTCTCAATGGCCATTTTTCCTCTTTTTGTTACCAGTGTTCCATTTTGATTTTTTTTTCTTTTTTGTTCTCTTTCTGCCCCACTTCCTTCCTCTCTCTCTCTCTCGCTCTCTCTCTCTCTCTCTACCTTTTAGCTGCATTGTTTTCTCCTTTTTTTTGTTGTATTTTCTGCTTTTTTTTTGTTTCCCCACCTCTCTCTCTCTCTCAGTTTTTCATTTTAACCTTTTTTTCCCCACTTCTTTCTCTAACTCTCTCTTTCTTAGTTTTTTTTCTACACTTTTTTCCTTTTGGCTTTTCTCTTTTTTATTTTTTTCCTGTCGTGATAGGTTTTCATTTTTCATTTTTTTCCCTGCTCCTATTCTGATTGCTGGCTGTTGTTCTTATGTTGTCTGCTGTGTTTTTTGATGTTTCATTTTTCAGCCCATCATCGTTATTATCTCTCCCACCCCACATGCTGCTCCGGCGCTTCCTGACATCGTCGCTTAAGTCGTGCTGGTAAGTCTCTCATTCTGCCTTTTTTTGTGTTGATACTTTGCTATTTGAACACACTACTGCGATTGTTTGGGGTATCAGTCAGCACTCAGGGCATTGCCATTTACACCAAGCCCTGACCAATGTCCCCAACACCGCAGTCCTATCGGCATGCATCCCGGCTACCAACAATTGGCAACCATTTCTGGCGATGAATTGCATTCAACAGCAGCCACCCAAGATCAGGCTCTGTGTGTGTGTGTGTGTGCGTGCGCGCGCGTTTGAATGTGTCAAATCCATTGCTTCTCTGTTTGCCTATCTTGAGAGAGGTGCAGTCGAAGCCATAGGTTCTCTGTTTGCCTGTTAAAAAAATTTATCAAAAAAACTATAAAATATATTTTATGAATTATGCATCTAGATTCAGTGTTTAAGTATCTGAAATTTTCAAAGAATGATGAAATTATTGATTGTGTACTTTTGAGTATGTAGATTTGGTCTAGAATGAGCCGCTTTCTGTGAATTGGTTTATATATTTCAATCCCATCCAGAAATTGCTGATGTTGCTATTATTCCGTATGCATCCATTAAATTGTTATGAAGAAAGATACTGTAAGTTATAGCTATGCTGATGCAAAATGAAAAATAATTCCCTCCTTCTCCGATGTCGTTCGACCACCACGACGCCCAAGTGAAATCGAATACCTATGAACCCAGAACATGTGCTCGACGTTTGACCCGTTATATGTGTCACCAACAACACAAGCCAGAGGTAAGCTTTTGTTCCTAAAACCTGACTATTTATCTCACTCTGTGCTCATGTTTCTTTCTTCATGCTCAATTAATCTCCATTTCAAGACAGTTTGTTGCTTTGTATGCTTATTGCCTGATTGATGTCTGTGATTTACATGTTGTGACAAGTTTAAATTTTTGTTACTTAGCGTAATATACATGTTGTGAAAGTTTTATTGCTATATTACAGGATATATGACACTTTGAAATATGCAACCGTAAGCCTAGCCATGGTTTTGGTATGTATTGGAGTACATTCTTTTTAGTTGTGACTGACGGATCCGAGAGCCGGTTCCATGCAACCCGTGGCAGCGGGAGGAGGCCGGCGGCATCAAGGAACCCTTTTGGTAATCGCTAACCCCAAGTCCTTCTCCTCAGTCCTCAAATATGCTGAATTTCATGGAGATTTCTGTCAATCTCCTTTCTATTTGCAGCAAAAATGCATGACAAAACAATATTAATCCAAAAAAAGAAAAAAAAAATCCAAAGAAAAAAGAAACAAAAATTTTATGCTCTGGGTGCAGGAGGCCTCTGGACATCGACTACATCGACCGGAGCTTCAAGCGGAAGGAGCCGGAAAGCTCCATCATCGCCTACTGCAAGAAGAGCAAAGAGGGGAGCAAGCCCGGCCAAGGGAACCGGCGGCGGCGGCAACTACAAGCTCTAGCTTCAGCGAGCTCGAGGCTATCTACAAGCCCGGCAGCAGCACCATCGCCGCCGGCGGGGGAGAAGCGCCTTCGACAGCTTTGGAGAGAGAGAGAGAGAGAGAGAGACCTAGAGGGAGAAGAAGGGATACTTCTCCTTTTTTTTTTCTTTTTTCCCCTAACTCCAACTTTCTCTGGGATGAATTTTTTGGGTAAATTGTTAAGGATGGGTGACAATTTTTCTTTTTTCCCCAACTCGATCCAATTGCAATTTTTTTTTCCCCCAACCCGAACTCCAACTTCAACTTGCTCTCCAATATTTGACTGATGGGTGCTTAGATTTAGTTTTTTGGGTAAATTGTTTAGGATGATGGGTTAAACCTAAAGGTTTTTGACGGATTTGATCATTGATTTTTAATGCTATCATTATCACTTTCATCAGCCTTTTTCTTTTCAAGGTTTTGATCATAAAAAATCTAAAACCTTTTTTTTGTTTGTTGGATCATCATTAAGATTTCAGAACAACAATGGTCTGTTGATGTAGTTTTTATTTGTTGGATCACCATTGTAAATAGTGGCGGCTGATATCTATGTGGAATATAAATCAGTGGCAAGTATGGATCGACTAAAACAAAATTACTTTTCTGTACTCCGAAGCGTATCCATTGTATTGTTAATCCAATCTGTAAGACATCTGGTTGGGTTCTACTTCCTTAACCCGGGCTGAGTAATGGACGACCATGATCAAGACATGCCAATCTGTAAAACATTTTGGTTGAATAATAGTTTTCCATACCTCTAGAGTGGTAGGACTTCAGGGAACTGCAGCTCAGTGCCAAGTTATGCATTGGCGGCAACTGGAATATAGGCTTCAGTTGGTTGTCTTAGTTAGGGCTATAAAGTACTAAGAAAAGCTTCTGTCCTTGGCCTTATATCAGGTCCATGTACTTAGATTATCAGTGAAGTTTTCTTCAATATTTGAAAAAAAATCAATACAGTTTTGTTTTGTGTTATGGTTTGATTCTGGGTTTGGGCCTGATCTACATGTCGATCCGACAAGAGATTGGGAGGTGGTGAACAACTGAAACTCACCAGGTGTACTTCTTCCGAATGTGAGGGTCGTCGACGTATAATGTTGTTTTCGTCAAGTGTTGGCTCTCTAACCTAATGTCGATGCCCCAACCGATTATGGGCGCAGCCAAACGAATTTTGTCACCCTGTTCGAGTGCCAACAAACACGGGTATTATCATCGCTCACAAAATACTATCACCGTCCTCAAAATATTGCCACCCTCTAAATATTGTTATCTCTCTCTAAATATTGTCGCCGCTCTCAAAATATTTTACTGCCACCTTTGAAATATTATCACTTCCTCAAAATATTGTCCCCGCCCTCGAAATCTTTTGCGTGCCGACAGGCACGGGCATTACTAGTATATATATATATATATATATATATATATATATATATATATATATATATATATATATATATATATATATATATATATATATATATATATATATATATATATATATATATATATATATATATATATATATATATATATATATATATATATATATATATATATATATATATGGGTCAGGATCGGATGACCTAGCAAAATTTGACCCACCAAATAACCCAGCACCCTTTGAGGCACCTAGAGGTTTTAGAATGGGCTGATTTTTTGTAGACATGTTGTCTATGATTTGTTGATCATCCTCACAAAAAATCAGCCCATTCTAAAACCTCTAGGTGCATCAAAGGGTGCTCTTCAAATCAACGATTAAAATTGACAATAAAAAATCGTTGATTTGAAGTGCGCATTTGATGCACCTAGAGGTTTTAGAATAGGCCGGCTGATTTTTTGTGAGGATGATCAACATACCATAGACAACATCCCTACAAAAAATCAGCCCATACTATAACCTCTAAGTGCATCAAAGGGTGCTGGGTTATTAATGGGTCAAAATTTGCTGGGTCATCCGATCCTAACCCTATATATATATATATATATATATATATATATATATATATATATATATATATATATATATATATATATATATATATATATATATATATATATATATATATATATATATATATATATATATATATATATATATATAAAGGAGGGATACTCTTACTCATGGCCACTTACTAATGGCCACTTACTAATGATCCCAGCCATCCATTCCGATCATGATGGCTGGGATCAATTCTTCCCCTCTCTCTCTCTATCTCTCTCAATCTTTAACCCCCGACCTCGACCCCATCCTCTCCGGCTCCAGCTCCGGCACCAGCAGCCCCCCGACCCCCTTCTGGCAGCCCTGACCCCCCCGACCCTGACTCTGACCCCTTCTCCTCCGGTAGCCCGATCGCCGGCAGCCCCATCGCAGCCCCCTGACCCCGACCCCCTCCGGCGCCGGCCCGCTTGCCCGCGCCCCCGCCGGCCCACCGCTCTGAGCCCAGGCCGCCGCTCTGTGCCCCACGCCCCGTGCCGGCCACCGCTCCGCGTCCCACGCCGGCCGTCGCTCAGCGTCCTGCCCCGGCCCGCTGTTCCGCGCCGGTTTCGGTACTGCCGGAGACGGTGGGCATGGGGGGTCAGGGGGATGGGGAGTCGCCGGAAGGGACTGCCGGAGTCGATGGGGATGGGGGGTAGGGGGGTGGGGAGATGGGGGGTCGGGGTAGGGGGGTGGGGAGATGAGTAAGAGTATCCCTTCCATCATTAGTAAGCCCCACTTGTAAGAGGCCATGAGTAAGAGTATCCCTCCCCATATATATATATATATATATATATATATATATATATATATATATATATATATATATGAGGAATGGGATGCTGCCTATCAAAGCATCGCTTTTTGCTGCTTTGATACATTGTTTGACCATCCTAGAAGTTTTGGAATTTGATGAAATTTGGTGAGGGTGTTGTCTAGGGTAAGATGATCATCCTCACAAATTTTCATCAAATTCCAAACCTTCTAAGAGGGTCAAATGGTCGAAGCAAAATCTACAGTCACCGTTAAAATCTGCAGATTTTGCTTCGACCATTTGACCCTCTTAGAAGTTTTGGAATTTGATGAAACTTTGTGAGGATGATCAACTTACCCTAGACAACACCCTCACCAAATTTCATCAAATTCCAAAACTTATAGGATGGTCAAACAATGTATCAAAGCAGCAAAAAATGCTGCTTTGATAGGCAGCATCTCATTCCTATATATAAATATATATATATATATATATATATATATATATATATATATATATATATATATATATATATATAGAGAGAGAGAGAGAGAGAGAGAGAGAGAGAAAGAGAGAGTGAAATGCTATAGTGCGGCATGCGGTAATTGCGGCACCGCACCGCTGCCGTCTGATGCACCGCTGCGTGCATGCGATGCACGCAGCATGTGCATCAGACGGCTATGGTGCGGTGCCGCACTTACCGCATGCCACAGCATAGCGTGCCCATATATATATATATATATATAAAGAGAGAGAAAGGAATGATAACATGTGGTGTGCGGTGCGTGCGATGTCACAATGCAGCCGTCTGATGCACCCGCTGCGTGTGTGTGATGCACGCAGTGGTGCATCAGACGGCTGCGGTGTGACACCGCACGCCGCATTTTATAGATAGATAGATAGATAGAAAGAGAGGAATGATAAAATGCGGCGTGCGGTGCGTGCGGTGTCGCACCGCAGCCATCTGATGCACCCGCTGCGTGTGTGCGATGCACGCAGTAGTGCATCATACGACTGTGGTGCGACACCGCACACTGCATTTTATCATTCCTCTCTCTCTCTCTCTCTCTCTCTCTATATATATATATATATATATATATATATATATATATATATATATATATATATATATATATATATAGGAATGTTACAGTGAGCTGTGAGCTACGGGTGGAGAAATGAGCTGCCCTCATTTTGATCCCCCTAGAAGTTTTGGAATTTGATGAAATTTGGTAAGGGTTTTATCTAGGATAAAATAATCATCCTCACCAATTTTCATCAAATTTCAAAACTTCTAGGGTCATCAAATGGTAGAAGCATTATCTACCGTAGTCACCGTTAATTTTGCTTTTACCATTTGATGACCCTAGAAGTTTTGAAATTTGATGAAAATTAGTGAGTAAGATCATCTTATCCTAGATAACACCCTCACCAAATTTCATCAAATTCCAAAACTCCTAAGTGGATCAAAATGAGGGCAGCTCATTTTCTCCACCCGTAGCTCACATCTCACTGTAACATTCCTCTCTCTCTCTCTCTCTCTCTCTCTCTCTCTCTCTATATATATATATATATATATATATATATATATATATATATATATATATATATATATATATATATATATATATATATATATATATATATATATATATATATATATATATATATATATATATATATATATATATATAGGATAACGATCTAGTGAGATAACTCTTCTATGAGATAACTTTGATAAACCTATCTAGAGGTTATAGAATTTGATGAAAATTGGTGAGCATGCTATCTATGGCAAGTTGATCATTCTCACAAAAAATCATCAAATTCTAAAACCTCTAGAGGCCTCAAATACACAATTCAAATTATTGGTTTTAATGGACGGTCAATAAATCTTCTAACATTTGATACCCTTAGAGGTTTTAGAATTTGATGATTTTTTGTGAGGATGATCAACTTGCCATAGAGAGCATGCCCACCGATTTTTATCAAATTCTAAAACCTCTAGATAGGTTTCTCAAAGTTATCTCATATATCTCATATCTTACTGGATCGCTACCCTATATATATATATATATATATATATATATATATATATATATATATATATATATATATATATATATATATATATATATATATATCTATATATACAGAGAGAGAGAGAGAGGAATGTTACAATGAGCTGTGAGCTATCGGTTTAGAAAGTGAGTTACGGGTAGATACCACCTCTCCTCTTCACATAGAGTGTTAGTAGATTGTCCCTCAGATTGTTCCTCCAATTTGTCCAAATAGCACTGTTACAAAGAGAGAGGGAGAGAGACAGGTTTCGAGAGGAAATCTTCTTGTACTATCTCATCATTGATGTATATTCATTACATAAGACTACCTCTTCTTATATAAAGAGAGAACACATTCCATTACATTGCCAGAACCGAGGTGGGACTAATAGATTACTAACACACTACATCTAATACCCCCTATCAAACTGATGTAAGGTATAAACCGACATCAATTTGCTTAATCAAAGAAAGGAGAAAGAAGAGGAAAAAAAAACATTAAATATTCTATTTTTATGTTGTAAAGGAAAGATAGTATCAGGGCGACCTGCAAGCAAGTCGTCCTAGAAACCCGATTGACCTGCAAGCAGGATAACCGGGGGAACCCGGCCAACCTGTAAGTAGGCCGGTCAACCGGGGGAATTGGCAATAATCACTAAGGATCGGAGCGGAGGAATAAAGGAGGCCGGCAATAAAGGAGGCCGAAAGGGGAGAGATCAGGTAAGAAAAAAAAAGATGTGGAAGAATGAGACCTCATAGGAGGCAAGCACTCGGCCAAAGTAAGCACTTGACACCTCCTAGAAGATCTCAATCATCACATACAAAGAAGAAAAATAGAGGAAGGAGAGAAAGTAGAGTTGTAGATTTAATAGGGTCAATCACTAAGGAAAGGGAGAGGATCCGAAAGCCGACACAAGTGTGACCAGAGAGAGAGAGAGGATCCAAGGGTCACATGACCAGGGAGAAGAGGATCTGGAAAAAAAAAATAGCACAAGTGTAACCGAAGAGAGAGAGGATCCAAGGGTCACACGACCAGGGAGAAAGAGGATCTGAAAGCTGGCAGAACTGTGACCGGAGAGAGGAGATCCAAGGGTCACATGACCAAAGAGAAAGAGGATAAAGCCAACCGCTAAGGAGAGAGACACCGGAGGGAAAGAAGCTTGATCGGAAGGAGGGAGAAGATCTCGATCGGTAAAAGAAGAAGATCAGACGGACTGGTAGAGCGCAGTGCGCAGGGCATTAGTGCAGGCGCAGGTGAACCGGTAGAGCGTAGGGCATAAGGCAATAGTGCTAGCGTAGGCAGACCGGTAGAGCCCAGTGTGCAGAGCACTAGTGCAAGCGCAAGTGGAATGGTAGAGCGCAGGGCGTAGGGTGCAGGCGCAGGCAGACTGGTAGAGTGTAAGAGCACTAGTGCAGGCACAGAAGGACAGGTCGGATTGGACCAGGAAAGCAGAGAAGGGCCTGCAGGAGGCTGGTGTAGGTCAGTCAACCAAGGTGGCGCGGGGAAGCACAGGTGGCCAGGTACGGAAGGGCCGAGACTCGAGTGGCTAGTTACAACGAGGGCTAGATCCAGGCCGCGCGAGAAGAGAGTAGACCGGCAGATGAAAGGCCGACCAGATGGAAGGGGGGGCCACAACTGTTCGGTGTAGCAAACCACAACCGTCCGGTAGAGCAGATCATAGATGTCCGGTGCCGAGTAAAATAGAGAAAGAGAGAGAGAGAGAGATCGCACGACTAGAAAGAGAAAGAGATAAAGAGAGCCAGAGACAAGAGAAAGAAATGGGGATAGAGAGAGAGAGAGTGAGTCGGAGACGATAGAGAGAGTCAAAGATAGAGAGAGAATCCGGGAGAGACCGAGAGATCTGGACATGAGAGAGAAGATCGGAGGCCGGTGCGAGGGGGGGTCGGAGATGTGGTCGGCGCGAGGGAAGGAGGCCGGCACAGGACACAGATCTGCGCAGAGGTCAGGCGGTCGGCGACAGGTGAGGCCGGGGGTTGGAGGTGAGGCAACGTAGGGGCTCATGGCACAGAGCCGGGCTGGGGTCCGGATGCAGGGACGGGCGGTAGGTTGACAGGTGCGGGATCGGGAGACAGGGTCGGACGGTAGGACGACGGGGGCTCAAGGTTGGTGGGCGGCCGGTGCACAGGAGCAGCTGGAGGTGATGTGGACATGCGAGATCTGCCGGATCTGGGACACGGGCCGCTGGCATGCACGAGGATCAACCGGATCTCAGGCGCAGGAGGAGGCACCAACGTCAGATCTGTGGACAAGGGCGGCGCGTTGGAGGGGAGTCTGGTCGAACGTCGCACAGCAGAGGAGGGAAGGAGATCGACGGTGTCGACAACAAGAGAAGGCTCACGCCCAGGGGAGGCCGTAGGCGCAGGGGCAAGGGCTCCAAGGATCTTGTCTGGAGGAGTGGTGGCCAGTGGTTAGGCACAGGGGAGGGTAAAGGGCTCGGATCGGAGAGAAGGCTCCTTGGATCCAACAGCTAGGGTTCGCAACAGATGCTTCGAACATCACGATATGGGGCTGAAGCTTGCAATCTGAAGCAGACGACGACTAGTAGAGGAGCAGAGGAGAAGGCCGGACGGTGAGCACAAGGGAGGAGGCCGATCCGGCTCGACGGCGGGCTTCGAGCGCATGGAGGAGGCCGGCGCGGCCAGGGGACCGATGCGCAGGGCTCAGACGATGGGCCAAAATTGGGCACGTGTTTGCATAGGGGAAGTCGTCCAGCAGGCGCAGGGCGACCGAAGTAGGAGGAGGAGGAGGAGATTGTGGGTTGCACGCAGGATCACGCACACGTGATCACAGCGGAGGAGGAGCAGGAAAAATTTATTACTATACCCGGCCTTCCTGAGGTCACATGCAGCGATCGGGGAGGCCAAGGCCAGAGATAGGGTTTTTGAAACCCTAGGCTGGCTCTAATACCATGTTGCGAAGAGAGAGGGAGAGAGATGGGTTTGGGGAGAAAAACTTCTTGTATTATATCTTCATTCGTGTATATTCATTACATAAGACTACCTCTCCTTATATAGAAAGAGAACGCACATCTTTAAATTACCACAACTGAGGTGGGACTAATAGAATAATAACCCAGTACATCAAATAAGCACTACTTAGGTCACTTGCTGTGGCCATCGTTCTGTGCAACTATTTGCTTGACTTGGTTCTTCTCCCAAACATTCACTGACCGTTAGTACAACGGATAGGGCTGGATCAGTGACATGTCGGGCTGAGCCGAGTAAAGAGGGGCCCACTCTAAGACTCAGAACAACTTTTATTTTTGGGCCGGGCCGTTCGTCAAGGGTTTAAGTCCATGGTTTAGCCCTGGCCTGCATTATAAATGGATAAAGAATGATTGAGATTTAAAAGGAATTGATAAAGGAGGGTTAAGATCTAATGGTTGGGGCGGAGTTAGTATGATTCATCTGGTTGAGAACAACCAGTAGATGCACTTATCAATGGTGCATATTTATTCATTAAAGACGACTTATCGATAGGAGAGGATAAAGAGCGGCTGGAATTGAAGGATGGATAAATGGAGTTGAGATGAAAGGCTGAGATTGAGATGAAAGAACTTGATTGTGAGGGGTGCAACTCGGGTCGGGTTGGTTTGGGTTTGAGCTATCCCGGAACCGAACGGAACTAGTTTAGTTCTACCATATCGAAACTCGAACCAATTCTACTTGGGCATAAACCCAAAAACCCAAGCCACAGTAAGATCGGGCTGGTTCGGACATAGTTTCTCGAGTTGGTAGTTGGTCCAAAAAAATAACTGTCATCGGTTATTTACTAGCAAGCTGGAGGTCCATGTTGGGCTTTAGGCTTTAGCCACCAGTTAAGTTCTCTTGATAGTTGGTTCAACGTTAGCAAACAATTAATGTTAACTCAGGTGCTAGTGTGATGTAGCCCTAAAGTCCATCCCGTGACATATATATGTGGCCTAATATATATGAGTTCGGTTCTCAGGTTGGGTCAGGTCTACCCGAGCTCCAACCCGGAACAGACCCATATTTAGTCGGGTCCACATACAAAACTTAGAATCGAATCAACCCAACCCATTTAGATAAGGTTGGGTTGGTTCTCGGTTTTATCCAACCCAAGTTACACCCCTATCGCCGCCCACCACCCCCGTCGACCAGCACTTGCAGTCCGTATTGGCTAGTGGTGGCCAACGGCCGGCCCCGTCGTCCGCCGACCACTACCCGCTACTGGCCCCAGATGCCCACCACTGGCCGGCCGACACCCACCATCGTCAGCCACCACCCGCGCACGTGGCATCCTCGTAGGGTTTATCCCATGTCAGTGAATGAAAAATGAGTGAGAATCGGAGCTTATATACAGGTTTTTAGGGATATATATGAAATTTTTCAAAAAAAATAAATAAATAAAGATCTAGTCTATTATTCACGACCCGACCAAGTCAGTCTGCTATACCGTGACATATATATGTGACCTAATATATATGAGTTCGGTTCTCGGGTTGGGTCAGGTCTACCTGAGCTCCAACCCGGAACAGACCCATATTTAGTCGGGTCCACGTACACAACTTAGAATCGAACCAACCCGTTTAGTCGAAATACCCGAACCAACCCGACCCATTTAAATAAGGTTGGGTTGGTTCTCAGTTTTATCCAACCCGAGTTACACCCCTACTGTCGGCCACCACTCGCCGCCCACACTGGCTAGTGGCGACCAACGGCCGGCCCCGCCTTCTGCCGGCCACTACCTGCTGCCGGCCCCCGACGCCCACCACTGGCCGGCCAACACCCACCACCATCAGCAAGCACCCGCGCATGTGGCATCGCCATAGGGTTCATCCCATGGCCCTTAGTAAATGAAAAACGAGTGAGAACCGGAGTATGTTTACAGGTTTTTAGTGGTATAAATGAAAATTTTCCCAAAAAAAAAAACGAAGATCTGGTCTATTATTCATGACCCGACCAAGTCAGTCTGTTATAGTCCCAAATTTTTGAAGGACTCCGAAGACCGAAATTTTCCTTCACTCCAGATAAAATCCTAACAGACAATTTTGCTGCGTGATTGAAGACAGAGTAGGGATGTTGTCACACCGTCGACCAAAGCCTCCATATGAGAGGCAACGACTGTATTTACTTTTTAATCCTTATGGCTTCTATTGGAAAAAAACATGAGTACCATAATCCTACCAATCTAAGGGATACCACCTCTCCTCCTCACATGGAGTGTCAGTATATTGTCCCTCCAGTATGTTCAAATAGGCATTACTCCAAGTGGCCCATCATTGTGTACCAACCGGGACCACACGATACTTCGGCTAATTACCTGGACACTATATCAACCACAACCAACTCCGCAATCCCCCACCGTCCGATCAACGGCTACCCCCCACTCTTCCCACAATCACATAAATAGAACCCACAGCTCAGACTTCTCCAACCGTCCGTTAAAAATCCAACGACCAACACAACGCACGCTAAAACCCGGCAAACACGACGGGAACACGCGCGTGTGTAGCTGGTGTACTATCTCCCGCTATCCGAGCCGAGCCGAGCCGGGCATCCGATGCATGTGATTGCCGTGACGTCAGACGGGCAACGCACCGCTGACGTCACCCAATCGGGTCCGGCTCCACGCGAGGACACGTGTCTGGACAGTTGAGCCTTTAGTTCACCGGGGCATGTCCGTACGCAGATGTGAATTTACATCCTACTCCCTCTCCCCACCGTGTGAACAAAGGGTCTACCTCGGTACGCCCTAACCACGAATCTTAGCGGCAGCCTTCCGTTCCTTCTATTTTTGGACGGCCACCAATGTTTCCCTCCAGCTCCCTCCTCGCCGATTTTTCCCAACTACCCTCCTTTGCCGTCCAGGAAACCCCAGCTCTAAAAAACCACCCTCCCCTCGGAAAAGCGGTTTTGGTCTTCAATCTAAGGGGGTCGAGATACCACCCTCATCTCCTCCCCCTTTGATATATCTTTCATCCTCCCCCCCCAACACCTCTTGAGCTCCCCTTCGAAGAGATGGAGAAGCTCAAAGTCAACCGGAACCCCCCCAAGCAATCCAAAGTCAACAAGAAGCAGCCCATCAAGGTGGTCTACATCTCCAACCCGATGAGGGTGGAGGCGAGCCCCGCCGAGTTCCGGGCCATCGTCGAGAAGCTCACCGGCCGGGACTCCGACGTGGCCGAATGGTCGGCCTTCCCCTCGACCGCGGACGCGGGCGATCTCCGGGCGGCGGCGGCACCCGATTCGACCCACAGGGCCGTCGGTGGTGCCGCGCGCCTCCAACCGGACCCGGCCGACGGTCGTGCCGCGGCCGGCCAGTTGGAGGCGTTCGACGAGGCCTTCACCTCGCAAATGCTCGAGGACTTCCAGTGGTTCGGGCCGTGACTCGTGCTTGGATGCAATGTGAGCGGCTCATGGTCTAGGGCTTGGCATGCAAGTATGTATGAGATTGTTGATCTTTCCTTGCTATATTTGGTACATAAGTACTACATAGATGCATATATTTGTGGCCGACCCTTAAAAGTACGTTTATGGTTCAAATATATATATATTTTTTCGCAATTTGTTCAAATATATTCATGATTATTGAATTAATGTGGATTTCATGATGATAGAATTTTATTTTGCGGGGTAGAACTTGATAAAGGTGATCGAGTAGGAATAAGAGTGTGGAGAGCAGATATATTTATAGACTAGTAGATTTGCAGTACCTTTTATTTCATAGCTTCCCCCATCAACCTTGTCACCATGTGGATATTCCCACTAGACCCCTCCTATCTTCTTTTTTTTTTTATTCTTTTTTCTTAAATGGAAATTGCTTTTCTCTTAAAACAGTGCATGCTTCTAGTTCTTTCCACTTAAAACAGTGCATGCATCTCTCTCTCTCTCTCTCTCTCTCTCTCTCTCTCTCTCTCTCTCTCTCTATATATATATATATATATATATATATATATATATATATATATAAAAGTGTGTCTATGTGACTCTCTCTCTCTCTCTCTCTCTCTCTCTCTCTCTCTCTCTCTCTCTCTCTCTCTCTCATATTTCTCTAGATACTGCACAATGTGTTATATCATATCAAGATTTTGAGTTATACCATCCCTTCTGCGTTCTAGCTTTTCATTTCATTAGTGTAGCAAACAAGAGTTAATTAGCATCTACATACATCACTGCAAACTATAGTCCAATGCCTGTGATTGATATATATATATATATATATATATATATATATATATATATATATATATATATATATATATATATATATATATATATATATATATATATATATAAAAGAAATCTCTCTGCATGCGATCTTTATGTTCATTGGGCTGTGTTCTTTAAGGGCACGAGGTGGCCTTTGGATATAGAACAAAACTACTTGATACTTGCATAATGATATATTGGTATATATACTACTTAATGGAACATAACTTTGAAATAATTTATGTACGGTAGATTTTTTTATTGGAAGGGATTGACCTAGTGGTTAGTGCATCACCTATTAGTGCGACAACATAAGATAAACCGAGGATTGAAACTCGCCACAAGAGTGAAAGAAATGGCCCCTGAATGTAGGCTGCAAGGATTGCCACTATATATCATGAGAGGCAGGCATGCCACTATTGGGCGGAGGAAATTAATACGTCGTAGCATTTGTTTGAACCCTTGTCCAAGGCCACATATTGCATATGTCTTATCAACTGAGCTATAGGTATGAGGATTGAAACTCGCCACAAGAGTGAGAGAAATGCCCCCTGAATAACCACGCAGGCTGCAAGGATTGCCACTATATATCGTGAGAGGCAGGCATGCCACTATAGAGCGGAGGGAATTAATATGTCATAGCATTTATTCAAACCCTTGTCCAAGACCACATATTGAATATGTCTTATCAACTGAGCTATAGGTTGGAGACTACGGATACTCATATTAATTGGTGGATGATACTTTGCTTAGATTGGATCACCCTGGTGATAATTTCCTTAAATCACGGGATTGGTTAACTCACATAGAATATTTTCTCAAAGCATATATGATGGTGTTGTAGCTTTTAGTGGACGAGGTAGTGGCGGAGATGGTAGAGTTTGATTACTTGCTCTCCTACTGCCATGATGAAGGTGTTGATCGCATCTCAACAGAAAGAAATATAGCAAAAGAATGCACTGAAGTCATATCGAGTGTTGTGCGCCACGAAAGCGGTGAGCGTACAACAAACTAGGAGCATCAAGAGCCAAACATCAAGAGGAGACACATGGCACACAATTATTTTTCTTTATGTGGTGCACCACAAACGTAGCTATATTCATGAGTCCTCATCTAGAATACAACTCTACATTATAAACCATAATAAAATTACAAAAATAGTCATACTCTTCAAGAGAGATTACCTCTCATTCGATCGACTGTACACCATGCTCATGCATTGTGGTCCATTTAACTCTTGTCGGTTGATCCAAAGCCATGTCAGTGCTCCGCTTCTGACGCAGTCGATCACGTCTCTCACTTGTGAAGTGTCTCTCGTCAACGATACTCAACACCATGCGTCTATTGGCGTTTCGATCGGCACCTATCGATGCCTCCTGCACCTTGTTGTACTACAGGAGAGCCCGCAGCCGTGCTCATCGGCACCGTTCTGTTAGGATGATATCGAAGGCACAGCAGAATGTGGACCCGATCCCGTAGATCGATTCGGTGGGCGGTATATTTATTTTTTTCATCTAATTAACCATATACGCATAAGATTAATCAAACAAATAACGAACTCCTATATGGTCATTTACTGAATGAATAACATAACTAATATGCATGCGTTACGATAGATCTAAGGGTTTGTAATTTATACCTTCATGCGGGATTTAACACCGCGATATTTTTCTTCAAAGTTGACGAAGATGAAAGTATTCTCGTGCAAGGGAGAGATGAATCTCTCCAGATTTTTTCGATCTCGCAAATCGTCCCGGATCCTTGCACTCTAATCTCTGAGTGCCTCGAAGTGTAAGTGATCTTCCTCAATCTCACACCCACACTATGAGAAGAAGATGAGAGGGAGAAAGAGACAATCTTCTCTTCGCACCCGAGATGAAACCCGGGAGAGATGAGAAACCCAATAAAGAGAGATGGAAAACCGAACAAGGAGAAGGGGGGCGGCCTTTCTCGAGAAAAATCTGAGACACAAGGCTTGGAAAACCATATCCTCCTTCCTTATTTGCATTGGGAATCACGCCCCTCTCTCTCCCTAGTCGTTTGAACCGTTCCCCTGTCTCTCTCTCTATCTCTTTAACCTTATCTTAATACTCCCTAATATTTAGTTGCCATATTTGGATATTACAATTAAGGGGGAGGGATTTAAATATTTTTTAAATCTTTATCATCCCTTAATTATAGAGATGATGACCATGCGCATGCAACCTAATCCTAATGAGGGGGGTGGCCAAGCTAGGGCATGTAGGACATTTTGGTTGGACCAAAATACCCCCCATAAATCTAGTGGTCGTTCAACTCATGCGGGAGCATGCATGGCCCATGCATCTCCGTGCATGATAATGTACCTAACACTTAGGGCACCTTATCCACACCTAGTCAACATGTCGTGGAGTGATAAATAATATTTTTTCTATTCATTGGGGTGCCCTCAGTAATAAGTGGAGTGCCCTATAGTAAAAAATTACTAAACTCACATACCTCATTCTAGTGCGATGTGCACACACGTAATAGACTCCTCACTGTGTAATGGCAACATCGTGTATCCCTATACTACTCTGAGATACCCCCTAGTCAACACACTTAACCTCGCGTAATTATAATGCTCAATTGCGATGCACTCATAAAATGCAAGACGATTATGGCATTAATTGTTCAACTCTTTTTATGCTGTGTGATAAGTAGAAAGTAATAATCCGTAATGATCATGGATAGGGTGGAACCTTCAGGACTAGGATTCATGGCTTTCTATTCGGACCTGATCGACACACTACACAAGTGTCCCTGTCAATCCTCTGGGTCTCAGTTAACCTGCGTGGCTACCCAGAGTGTGACACAGGCTGCACTCCAATTCTCCTAGACTTACTAAGCTCTCTCACATACCCTTGCTCTCCGCTTTGTATTGGTAATGCGATGTCCCTCCACTTGGTACCATGTATCAACTCGAGCAGTGGAGAGCACCATCAAACTTGAGTGACCATATGACTAGGTTCCTTTCGGGCTGACTATCACATCACACCTGCGATCACTTTGGCCAAGCAACAGGATCCGGTCAATAGCTCAATTACTGACCACCAGACTTGGGTTTAGTACGGTTTATGTCAGACCAAGGAACACACCTCCCGATAGGGATGTGGATGGTCTACAGGAGTGGTGTGCCAATACAATGCCAGCCCTGTAACCCAGCGTACTGTGGTATGAGGTCGTGGTTATATCCCTCACACATTGGTGAACCAAAGTTACACGCAAGATTTAGAACCTATTACCCTAAGTAGAAACACGATAATGTGAACTGATGTCTGTTCATCGATCTGTGCACTGTACGTGTTGGTTTCATTTGGCCACAAACACTGTGCATGGTAATGACCATGGTGGAGAAACACATGCACTGTCATTTCAACAGCTTAACCTGATAGAGCGACCAACCCTAATCAAAACTGCTAACAATTTAGGCTCATAGTACTAGTCCATTAAGTTTCCCACTCAGATGAACCACTATACAGCCATGGCTCTTTTAAGTTCATTATTTAGAACGCGTATAATACGCACCACAAAGCAATTCTAATAAATATCAACTTATTTATTAATCAACCATGGTTTTTACAAGCCCTAGACCATATCTCACTCAACATGCTCCTATCGACACCTTTGTCGTTAGTCGATGATCCAAGAACCATGATGTATTGTAGTTGTGCATGCGGTCCATCAATGCCTTTGCCGTTCATCGACTTCCCAAACATCGTAATATACTGTAGGTCACACGTGCTCACCACCATGGCATCCCATCAGTGCCTCTATCGTTCGATAATGACCTAAACACCCTTGTTGTCCTATAGGTGTGCATGCATGCAGTCATGCTCGCTGTCATAACAGCACCCATCGTGCATGTGGCCTTGCTTGCCACCGCAGCACCCCATCGATGCCTTTTTCACTTGACGATGACTCAAGCACCATTTTGTATTATAAGCATGCCTTCGGCCATACGTTATCGCTGCCACATAGCTCGATAGCTGTCTCCGTCCACTGTCCGTCGACAGCCCAGCACACTTTGTTGTACTATAGGTGTGCATATGGTAGTGCTTGCCTTTACAGCGCCAGTCGGCTCCTTCGTCATGGTGTCTGTCAACACCTCTACTAGCCACCCACCAGCGACTGGAATCGTTTCTTGTCGGTGTCTCATCGCGTTCGTGCATGACCCACACTACTGGAATTTGACTGCCACTTGTAGCCTGACGTCATCATCCCCGGCCCATCCCCGACGTCTGCAGCAGGCTGGGGCAAGCTTAGCTCGTGAAGGACCAAATAACCCATGTCCTTTGCATACTATTTACCAGATCTATAATTGAATCAAAATTAATAAAAAATTTAAAATTACAAATAATTCATAAAAATATAAATAGTTTTAAAAAATTAAAAATAATATAAGAAAATTAGAATTAATATTTAAAAAATATCCAACATTTTTTAATTGTAGTCAAAGATGATTTTCCCTATGGTCAAATATTTTTGTCTGTTGGACCCGTATTCCAAGTCGACACATAAGTTCACCAACGGTCATATTTTTTATCTATTGGGTATGTAAATCTGAGGCGACACATATTTTCACCAACGATATATTTTTATCTGTTGGACACACATTCAGAGGCAACACACATTTTCACGAATGACCATATTTCACTCTTATCTCTCGCCGACGAAATTTACCCCCTTAGTTAATTAACACTGGTCAAAACCATTCCCTCTCCCAAAGAAAACAATTAGAAGAACTTTGTTGCAGCTCAAGAGTCTGCAATAAAGAACGTGGAGTACGCTTTTGGAGTCCTCCAAGCTTGCTCCGCATAGTTCTAGGACCGGCACTTTTTTAGAAACGTGGGTAATGAGGAAGATCATGACATCGTGCATCATAATGCACAACATGATCGTTGAACATGAGCGAGATCTTCAACGCCTGGACGCAAGCTATGACACGGTAAATGTGGGTGCATAATTTGGCCAACGCCTGAAAACGGGACCCACTAGCCCTGCCTGGGGATCCACAAAGACGACGATGAGACCTACTAGCCCTGCCTAGGAGTCCACAAAGACGACAGCGAGGCCTCACTAGCCCAGCCTGGAGCCTGTCAAAGCTACTGCAGAAACTACCCCGGATTCTAGATATTTTCAAACCTCTATAAATATTAGACTATATGAATATTCCAGATCGATTATCTGATTTCTAAATCTGACTTTCGAAACCAGAGCTCAGACCTCTCCCTTCTAAGACAAGTGATACTCTGCCTGTCGAGGTCACTATATTCCAAGTGTTAGTGAATTCAGGTTGCACCTTATAGCACGGAGACGTAGGCTTCAGCTGAACTCTGAGATCGCATCTCCTGTCAACACTTTTCTCAACACTATCTCACAACTGATTCTAAACCTCAACTACTTCAAAGCTTCAAACCAAAGAAATCCAACGCTTGAATCGACGATCGAAGCGATTAACTATTGGGCGGAGTCTTCGGGTCGGCACGGGGATCATCCTCCACAGTAAATGAGATGCCAAGCATGCTTGTTTTACACCGACACACTCTAGAATTGATGGAGTTCATCAGCTCCCATCATCAGATCACGAACAGGGGCACCCATTTGCAGCTTTAGAAGGATCTGATCGGGCATCGTTGGTAACTGTATGGAGTATAGTCCCACTACAAAAAACACAATTTTTACAGACGAAAAATACTCCTCAGTAAAAAATACTTTCCATCGGCCAATATATTCCCCGACGGAAAAAACTGTCAGCAAGATCTGTTACCTTAAACCCCGTCCGGAATTACTTTACCGACGGGTACTTCTGACTGTTAGTATAACTATTTTACCCCGATATGATTATTTATATCTATCGATAATAAGTAATAAATAAAAAAATAATTTAATATATTATCACCAATGGCAAACTGTACACTGTCAGGATAACGATTTTCCCTGATGGCAATATGTACGGATGTCAATAATAATAATTTAATTAAAGAAAATTTAATATAGTTACCCCGACAGCTGCATACACTTCCGTTGGTATACCTATTTTCCACGATCATCGTTTAAACGACTCCCGTCAGCACAATACATAGGTTTACCAACGAAATTTCGATTGCCGTCGGTAAAAGTATTTTTATTTATTTTTAAATGTTTTGCTTTGGTTTTTGTAATTTTAAACCTGTTCCAACACACAACTATTACGACCTAACAAATAATATCGATCACTAATATTACACAAACATAATGAATACACATAATATGCATACATCCACATGTAATACTACAATATCTGGAAAAATACACAAACATAATATAAAAACATATGTCCTCGATTGATATCGCTAAACTCCCCTCGCTCCCCGATAATGCACTACCAATAGCCCCCCTGATGCTGCCGCTCCTGCAATTAAAAAATATATATGTTACACAAATAAAATGATAATCAATTAAAAAATATCGCTTATAAAGATCTAAACTAGGGGTTACTTTCAAAAAAAAAAAATCTAAACTAGGGTTAGGTTTAGGGTTTTCGATCGGATCATATCACCAAATTCAATTTTGATCAAATCGAATCCGAATTTTAAATATTTTATATTATATTTTGTGTTTCAAACTTACTTTTTATATTTTGGACTTACTTTCTCGATTTCGGACTTGGTTTGGATTTGATCGGATCTCGGATGGATCGGATCAAACTCGATACTTTGGACTTGAGTGTTTTTTCGTATTTCGTACTTACTTTCCCGATTACGGGCATGGTTTGGATTTGATCGGATTTTTTACGGATCGGATCGCATCGGATAATTTGGACTTGTATGTATTTTCGTATTCCGGACTTACTTCCCCGATTTTGGAATTGCCTTGGATTTGATCGGATCTCAAATAGATCGGATCAAATCCGATAATTTGGACTTGTATGTTTTTTGTATTTCGGACTTGGTTTGGATTTGATTGAATTTTTTACGGATCGTATCGCACTGGATAATTTGGACTTGTATGCATTTTCATATTTTGGAGTTACTTTCCTGATTTTGGACTTGGTTTGGATTTGATCGGATCTCGAACGGATCTAATCAAATCCGATAATTATGACTTGTATGTTTTTCTGTTTCTCATACTTACTTTCCCAATTTTGGACTTAGTTTTGATTTGATCGGATTTTTTACGGATTGGATCACACCTGATAATTTGGACTTGCATGCAGTTTTGTATTTCAGGCTTACTTTCCTGATTTCAGACTTGGTTCGGATTTGATCGGATCTCGAATCGATCGGATTAAATCCGATAATTAGGATTTGTATGTTTTTCGTATTTCGGACTTACTTTCCTGTTTTCAGACTTGGTTTGGATTTGAACGGATTTTTTACGGATCGGATCACACCGAATAATTGGACTTGTACGTATTTTCGTTTTTCGGAATGACTTTCTCGATTTCAGAATTGCTTTGGATTTGATTAATTTTTTACGGATCGTATTGCACTAGATGATTTGAACTTGTATGCATTTTCTTATTTCAGACTTATTTTTCCGATTTTGGATTTGGTTTTGATTTGATTGGATGTCGAACGGATCAAATGAAATCCGATAATTAGGACTTTTATGTTTTTCCATATTTCGGACTTACTTTCCTGATTTTGGATTTAATTTGTATTTTTTACGGATCGGATCACGCTGAATAATTTGGACTTGTATGTATTTCGTATTTCGGAATTACTTTTTCAATTTCGGACTTGGTTTGGATTTGATCGGATCTCGGACAGATCGGATGAAATCCGATAATTTGGACTTGTATGTTTTTCCATATTTCAGACTTACTTTCCCGATTTCAGTTTGGTTTGGATTTGATCAGATCTCGAATGGATTGTATCAAATTTGATAATTAGGATTTGTATGTTTTTCTGTATCGGACTTACTTTCCTGATTTCGGTCTTGGTTTGGATTTGATCAGATTTTTTACGGATCAAATCACACCTAATAATTTGGACTTGCATGCATTTTTGTATTTTGGACTTACTTTTCTGATTTCGGATTTGATCGGATCTCTAACGAATCGGATCAAATCCGATAATTAGGATTTAGATGTTTTTTCGTATTTCAAACTTACTTTCCCGATTTTGGACTTGGTTTGGATTTGATCGGATTTTTTATAGATTGGATCGCACCTGATATTTTGGACTTGTATGCATTATCGTATTTTAGACTTACTTTTTCGATTTTGAACTTGGTTCGGATTTGATCAGATCTCGAATGAATCGGATCAAATCCAATAATTAGGATTTGTATGTTTTTTCATATTTTGGACTTGCTTTTCAATTTTGCACTTGGTTTGGATTTGATCGAATATTTTACGGATCGGATCGCACCGGATAATTTGGACTTATTTGTATTTTTGTATTTCAGACTTACTTTCCCGATTTCAGAATTGCTTTGGATTTGATCGGATCTCGAACGGATCGGATCAAATTCGATAATTAAAAGTAATTTCAATTCCAAAAATTCTGATTTTCATCACTACAAAGACTCTCATTTCTATCATTGAAGCAATTAAGATATAAGTCACACCCCTCAACCTAAAATTTTCATCTACTACTAATGATAATACTTTGCTAGATATGGGCGCAATGAGCTGAGGTTCATCAGCATGGTCCTCTCTTTATTGGCTTGAATGCTTGATGCATGCAGGGTTCTTAAAAGAACACAATTGCTGATTTTAAACGATTAAAAATAAATTTATGTACTTATTTATTCAATTTTCATCAAAGATAAAGAGAACTAGTCATCATGTTCTAGAATTTTCTTATTATATCTGAAATTAATTGTTCAATATCTCAAGAACAAGTCATAGTCTCAGGGAAAACGTGAATTTAAGCGGTAGATAGTCTAATGGATGAAATCCTTTAGAAGACAAGTAATTTAAAAACCCAAAATAAATCAGCAATATGCCTGATTAGGATGATGTTTATCATATAAAAACATTGAGGGATGATTCAAACCGTGCTTTGGTCAATTCCGGTCGTGATCGATGGCTCCGTTGTTGTAAATGAATGAGCAAAAGAGGATGTATGGACCAGAAGATAGGGATGAAAAAACCGGGATGAGTTGATCTTGAAGAAGAGATGATCCCCGCGTTGATCTTCCACGAAGTTATAGACAAGAGCGTGGTGATGAGGAAAAAGCTTGTGGAGAAAAGAGAAAAACTAGAGGCAAGATGATCCGTCGTATGAGGCTCCGAATAAGTGAACCCATTTCTTCGTTCTAGGGTTTCAATACACATCATCAATCGATGATGGCTATTAGGGTTTTTAGAGGCTTTATAGGGGGAAAAGATCGAGAAAGACGGGAAGCTACACGGATAATGAGAAAAGAGAAGAGATTACGGCATGCTTCCCGAGACAACTCGTGCATGGGTATAGGCCATGGAAAGAGAGAGAAACAGGATACGGGTGACGGCTTAGGGGTTTCCCAACCCTTTTAGGGTTTGTTTTGGCTTCCATCGAATTCCATCCATACAGATTATATCTTGACTTACGATCATCGGCTATCGCATCTACCCAAATCAGAAATAAAAACATAAATAACTTAAGATCCACAATTCAGATTGACCAAAAGTAAAAGACCAAAGTCGTAGACAATCGAAATAACTTTCCAATGATATATATGGATCAACGATCGACCTTCTAGATCTCTATCGGAAATCAAAATACACCATCAGCTGTAGAAATCTGCACGTTGGAGCTCATCTGCATCAAGTCCCCCAGATTCAAAAGAACTCGACTCTTGTCGAGTAAGGCTCTAGATCCGGCGGGGGCTCTTCTGGAAGTAGACGCAACCTCTGTATCTGCTCCAACTGCTCTCCCAGGTTTGGAGGTCAAGTAATCTACAACAAGTACTCAACAACTTCATCTGGTATCCTCTGCCCAACAACTAGGGATGGCAACGGTGCGGTTTTGGGCAAAACCGAAACCGCACCGCCACACCGAAACCACACTGCACCGCGATGGTGTACCATATATAAAACCGAAACTGCACCAAGCAGTGCGGTGCACCGCGGTTTAACATTATAATGGTCTAAACGATGTGGTTTTTTACGGTTTTGAGCAAAACCAAAATCGCACTGCAACACCGAAATCGCAAACTGAAACAGCACCGCGACTGTTTTATTTTTTGGCAAACCAAAACTGCACCATGCGGTGTGGTTTTCCGCAGTTCTCGATTTTAAACCGCACCATTGCCATCCCTACCAACAAAGCCAAGCGAAGACCTAAAAGCAAGAACCAACATCCTCTTCGATACGAAAAGATCGTCAAGATATCCAGATAATTTCATGTGATAATAGGAATATAGGTTGACATGAAATTCAAAAGACATGTAAAAGAAAAGGCCACAGGAGCATAATTAATGTGTTGCAGGTCATCGGTTTGCACAATAAGTTATGGTTTCTTTATGAGGCCATGAGTTGCAGATGCAATATGTGTTGTTCGAAGTGGCCTACGTACGTGACAAAACAAGTGGTGTCTAAACTAAGAAGATATGTCATGCAGTCATTGTCTAGATTTAATAAATAAAATAAAAAATTAAATAATTCATCAAGCCACTTGTTAGGACTTTGTAAAAGTAAAAATGATGGGCTTTTCAATATTTGAAAACACAGCTCATAAGTATCCATCATTGAAAATGAACAAGAGTATCAAAATTTTCTTTAATGCTAAATTCAACACTTAGCTGATAATATAGATGCACAAATTATTGGACTCTTGATGTAAATATGATAGGTAAATGATGAATGCAAGTGCAAGTGATGCCTACAAACTCTAAGTATGATGCGTATGCCATGGAGTACAAGATGTTGTCTAATTTCTTCTCAACTATTAATGAATCAGAATGATACTTTACTAAATCATTTACTAATGGCGACATAGGATGACTCTGACTCAGAAGAGTTTTAGGTTCATGGGATCGCTTCCTCTTAAAGCATGTGGGCCATAAGATGATGTTGATATCATCCTTAAAAAAAGTATAGGTGCTGGCTCTTCCGTAATGTACTGCGTCTTAGTCGAACTGCCATGGACGCTAGGATGATATCAGCTACTTCCAAGGGAAGGACATCATACCAAACTTTATCTCGATATTGCATCCTAATCGATAGCTTAACCAAGCAACAATGGGTTACTGATTTGCTCATGGTGTTGTTTAGCCAAGATGTTCTGTAAGAATGAACCAATGGTTTGACTTTCCACTTCTTGTATCTGACTAACCCTTCACTAATTAAATTGGTGGTGCAACCTCCATCTACAATGACACAAAGATCCTTGCCATTGACAGTGCAAACTGTTCGGAATAGCTTAAATCTCTGGTTCTCACAATGAGGCTTTAGGGGTCCTCCACAGAGTTCGTGGGGTAGTAACGCTCTAGAAGGCTGGGGGGATAGGGATTAGTGAATAACTAACAGTGGGACCGTCACGTCATGATCCTCCAAGACTAACTCATTGAAGTTCTCGCCCTCCTTAGACTCAGGATCATCATCTCTATTATCTACAAGGTTTGTCTTGGATTGAACTGACGTTTAGGACAATCGGCTGACTTGTGACCCGGCTGGTTGTACTTGAAATATTTTATTGTGCTCGGGTTGGTTCCCAAAACTCCTTTACCCTTCTCAAGGGGTTTAGGAACTAGAGCAGTTATAGGTGATGGTCCAGGGACTGGTCTAATAACATATCCAAATGGTGTCCTTGTGTTTTTATATTGTCGGGATGTAGATCGGGAGTGGTGAGACTCAACTTTCTTGGCCCGACGGTGTGCATCACTGACCTGATACAAGTCATGAAGGGACACCACCTATTGAATTGAAGGCTTAAGACCATTGACGTACCTAGCGACGTTTTGCTCTTTATCTTTATACATATCATTGCGAGCCTACAACTTGTAGAACTTATTGGTATAGCGTCGTCCACCGACTTGTTCTCTTGTCGTAGGTTTTGTAATTTTTTAAACACACTCTGCTCGAAATTAGAAGGAAGGAACTTCTGTTATATTTTCCCCCTCATGTGTGTCTAGGTGGAAATCTTGTTTTTCCCTTTCTAACCCTCGTGCTCTGCAACTGTCTCCACCAAACCAGTGCATGACCCTTTAACTTAAGACTAACAAACTTTACTTGTTTGTCTCGACGGATTTTCTTCCATTCAAAATACTGATCTATTCTCTCAGCCCAATCTAAAAACTCCTAAGGATCCACCCTACCCTCAAACTCAGAAATTTTGATTTTGATACCCTGATCGATCCCAGCCCTAATGGGATTTCACTCTCCTCTAGTTTTTCTTACCTCGCTTATCAGACCCATCAGACAAACTGACACTATCACCTCCTGACTCAAGATCTAACTCACTAAGCTCGGGTGACTCTCTAGCCTTGTCCTCTCTATGGGGTTGAGGTGGGTTTTGAGCAATGGTGAAGGTCAAAGTCAGGGCTTCGATCTGGATCTGACGCCTATTCATGTTTTTCAATCCAAGGGTCCCTCCATCTGTCGATCGTCCTGCCATTAGCAATGTTGTACTTGAGATTCAAAGCAAGCTCATCTCTTCTTAACATAATCCCTCGCCACGTACACACTCAACGAGGAATGAGTAGGCTTGGCTTCCCAAAAAGATTGATTTTCAAGATATCTGGCACGCATTCATGAAGACCAAAGATTCTCCTTCTGAGCAATAAAATTCCAACCAAGCTTCTAATAGAAGGCTTTGCCAATATTCGAAATTGTTCTTATGCCCGGACCCCCTTCTTTGAAAGGTTTGCACACCGCCTTCCACTTGACATGTATAGAAGCTGACCCCCATATAAATTTCCTCATCCACCTTTCCAGTGTGTTTTGGATGTAAGAAGGAATGACAAAGACTACTGCCCAATAGTACAAGTAAGCACAGAGGACTGATTTAATCATAGTTAATCTACCACCAAAGGATAGGCTCTTAGATTCCCAAGTTGCTAACTTCAATCTGAAATTTTCAACTAGAGGGTGAAATAAACTCATTCCTCATCGAGTGGTAGACTGCCTATTCATGTTTTCTTGTTGCCTTTGGAAGGCATCTTGCCAATTGTAGGGTAGAAATGGTTGTCTTGGTGGTTCAGCCATTGTGACCAGTGTTTTTAGACTCGTTTTGACTCGGACGAGTCGACTCGTTTTGACTCGACTCGGGCTCGATTTCGACCCGACTCGAACCAGTGACTCGCAACTCGCCTGACTCGTCCGAGTCATATCCTGACTCGCTTTTGACTCGGACGAGTCTTCAGCGTGACCAGACTCAGACGAGTCCCAACGAGTCAGGCTCAAGCTTAATGTTTGGCCCGAATGATCAATCCGATTGAATGGGTCTTGATCACAACCATCCAATTAATAAAATGATGGCTTCTTAAGGGTTTGGTTGGCCAATTTCTAGGTTTTCAGCACTGTGCCTCTCCCTCTCATGTAGCCTCTGCATCTCTCCCTCTCACGCAGTCGTCGCCGTCGATGAGCCGAGCCTGCCGGAGCCGTTGACGAGGTAAGTTCTAGGTTTTAAGCACCGTGCCTTTCTCTCTCACGGAGCCTCTGCATCTCTCCCTCTCACGCAGTCGCCGCCGTCGACGAGCCAAGCTTGCTGGAGCCATTGACGAGGTAAGTTCTAGGTTTTAAGCATCGTGCCTCTCCCTCTCATGCAGCCTCTGCATCTCTCCCTCTTACACAGTCGCCGCCACCGACGAGCCGAGCCTGCCGGAGCCGTTGACGAGGTAAATTCTGATCTCTACTCTACTCAGCCCTCCCCTCTCCTCTCCTCTGCCCTCTCCACAGCCCTCTCCTCTCATTTCCTCTCTAATCTCTCGTCTCTTTTCCTTTCTCTCTTATCTGCCCACATTCTCTGCCCCATTGTCTGCACCTCAAGTCACAGTCATCTGCTGCATCGCACTCAGCGCCAATTGGCAAGCAAAGGGACAACAGCAATCAGGTAGCAAGCTCCACAGTCGTTCCTTTGCTGTCAGTCGTGTAAGGGTGCAACGGATGGCAGTGACTTGAGATGCAGATGATGGGGCAGAGAATAAGTGCTCTTCCTCTTCTCTCTTGCATTTCTCTGTTGCTAATCTCCTCTATATTACCTGCCAAGCAACAACAAGAACATAAGTAAAGAAATAATTCAATCAACATACAATTGTGATCAATGTTGTTGCTTGGCATATAATATAAGATGATAGATGAAAGTAGCAGTCATGAATCCAAGATATAATTTTGTTATGAACCATTGTTTGTTGATTCATATTTCAACTTGTTTTTTTATAGGGAAATAATGTCTGGGTCTGCGAGTGGAACTCTTGATGATGCTAACAAGCGCAAGTCCGACTTTGCATGGTCCTATGCAACACAGGTTTCAGGGAAGTCGAGAGGAACTGTTAAGTGCATTTTTTGTGATCAAACAATGCAGGGGGGGATAAACAGGATCAAGAATCATTTGGGCGGAACCCATAAGGACTCAAAACCTTGTCAAAAGGTTCCACATGAAATCAAAGAAAGATATAAGAAGGCACTGGAGATCTTTCAGAATGAAAAATCCAGAAAAGAAGAGATGACGCGAAATATTGGGTTGACTAGATCACAACAGGATCTTATAGATGTGGGTGAGAAGGAGGGCTTTGGTGTTCAAGGTTCATGTTCAGTAACACGTCTTCCTGAGCATGTGGGCCATTGGACCGATTTGTTTCCATTGAGAGCAACCCAAGTATAGTTAATAGCAAGATTAAGAAGGAAGAAAGGAACAATGTCTATGATGCGATTGGACGTTTCATTTATGCAAATGCCCTTCCGTTCAATCTTGTGAACAACCCTTATTGGAAGGAAATGTTGAGGGTGGTAGGAAACTTTGGCCTTGGCTTGAAGGGACCATCAATGCACGAGTTGAGGACATCAATCCTCAAAAAGCAAGTTAATAACACCGAAAAGATGATGAGCATTCACAAGAAGTCATGGGCTACATATGGGTGCTCCATCATGTCTGATGGATGGATAGACAGAAAGAATAGGAGCATTATAAACTTTCTTGTAAGTAGTCCTGCTGGCACAATGTTCCTGAAGTCCATCGATGCATCTGACCAAGTAAATAGTGAAACTTTCTTGTTTGAGTGTCTTGATAAGGTGGTGGAAGAGGTAGGAGAAGATAATGTGGTTCAGGTGATTACTGACAACGCAGCGAGTTATGTGTCAACGGGAAAGAAACTGATGGAAAAGAGGAAATGACTCTTTTGGGCCCTTGTGCGGTGCACTGCATTGACTTGATTCTTGAGGAGATAGGTAAAATGAAAATGCATGAGGATACCATTAGGAAGGCAAAGGATGTCACAAATTTTATCATTCTCATGGGTGGGTATTAAATTTGATGAGGAAGTTTACCAAGGAAGGGAACTCTTACGACCCGCTGTGACACGGTTTGTCACATCATACCTCACATTACAGAGTCTATACAAAGAGAAGGAGCATCTTATATCCTTGTTCAGTTCGGAAGAGTATACATCAAGCTCTTGGGCAAAAAAGCCGAATGCAATAAAGGCAAGGGCAATCGTCTTGTTTGACCCTTCTTTTTGGAGTCTTGTTGGGTTTTGTGTGAGGACAGCCGTGCCACTAGTATCTGTTTTGAGGGAGGTTGATTCTGATGAGAGGCCTTCTATGGGATTTTTGTATGAAGCTATGATTTCAGCAAAGGAAAGAATTGCAAACGCATGTGAAAAAGTGGAAAAGAAATATTTGTCATTTTGGAGGATTATCGATAGGAGGTGGACCAACCAATTACATAGTCCTCTTCATGCAGCTGGGTATTATTTGAACCCAAGGTACTTCTATTCAAATAACTTCAATGCTGATAAGGAAGTCAAAGAAGGGCTTTATGCATGCATGAGGCGGATCCTAATTGCAGAGGAGCGAGATGACATAGACAACCAATTAGATGATTACAAAAATAGAACTGGCTCTTTTGGATTGGATGGGGCACTCACTACAATGAAGCGACGTACTCCAGGTCTACTTTATAGCTTGACTAGTTTACTACAGTTCGTTTATGTGATATTGAACATTGATTATTGACATGTTATTTTATTTAGTTTCATGGTGGGAACGGTTTGGAGAAGGAACACCAGAGCTTATGAAGTTTGCTATACGGATCCTCAGCCTCACTTGCAGTGCTTCTGGTTGTGAACGCAATTGGAGCACCTTTGAACAAGTTAGAGATTGAACTTTAGTTGATCCTTGTTTTATTAGCATTAAAAATTTGACATAGTAATTGATCATGAATCTAATGATAGGTGCATACAAAAAGAAGGAAGAAATTGCTTGGAGCATAAGAGATTGAATTCTCTTGTCTTCGTCATATACAATATGAAGCTGAATGAGAGAACACATAAGAGGCGTCAACTAAAAAAAGATCCACTTTTTGTGGAGGAGCCAGAGTTTGATGATGAGTGGATAGCTGAACAAGAGGATCCTTGTCTTTCTAAGGATCTCAGTTGGTTAGATAAGAGGCTAGAGGATGAGGATGAGCACCTAGAGTATACGGTGATAAATTTGATACTTGAAACGGAAGAAGCAGATGATACTACGCCTACATCAAAGAGGCAAAAGACACGAGGTTTAGTGAATTAAAGACTTTAAGAGTTGATATTTTAATGTTTAAACTATAATTTTTAAATGCAAATCTTGTATACTAATGTAGATACATTTTATATTTTTATGAATCATGGTATAGGTTGTGGTGATGCCTCCACTAGTAAGAGGACGGTCGTAAATGAGGATGAGTCGGATGACCAAGGCACTGAAAGAATGGGAGAAGAGTTTTTGGATGATGTTGACATTTTTGGTGAGGCTCTTGAATAGCTAGAAGTCTAATCTGAACTTTAATATCCATGCGTAGTTAATACTTTTTGTTTATGGGTGGAAATGAAACAATGAATTGGATGATGTTAGTTTTTATCCATTATATTTTGATAGTTGCATGACTTAAATGCATTTTGTGACACTATTTGGCATATGGATGCAATGTATAACTCTAATTTTTTCTAAAATTCTTCAACGAGTCATTATATTTGTGACTCTTACGCATCATGAGTCGACTCTTCTGAGTCGCATCACTGAGGGTCGTAACGAGTCGCTTCACGAGTCCGAGTCTGAAAACATTGATTGTGAGATTCTCTTGAAGGTGTTAACAACTCACCACAGAGGATAATGGATGATCCTAATATGGATGCGAATATGTGGAATGTTAGTTTGCTAATTAATGCAAATACACGAATACTAAAATGAAAAAAGAAGGAAATAAAAATTAGCAAGCACACAATGATGCGAATGATGCAAGAGGACCGGCCGTTGTGTAAGAACGCGACGACTAGTGCACTCTGATACTAACTTGATGCATGCAGGGTTCTTAAAAGAACACAAGTACTGATTTTAAACGATTAAAGATAAATTTCTACAATTATTTATTCAATTTTCAGAAAGAATAAAAAGGACTAGTCATCATCCGATCATGCCCGAACAAGTCTACTTAAGCGAAGGGATAAAACTAGTATTAATTTCAGATTTAATAAAAAATTCCAGCAACACGATGAACAACAATATCTCAAACACAAGCCATAGTCTCAAGGAAAACGTGAATCTAACCGATGGATAATCTAATGGATGAGATCCTTTAGAAGCCATGTAATTTGAAAATCCAAAATAAAATCAGCAATATGCCTGATTAGGATGATGTTTATCACATGAAAATATTAAGGGATGATTCTAACTGTGCTTTGGTCAATGTTGATCGCGATCGAGGGCTCCGTTGTTGTAGATGAATGGGCGGAAGAGGAGGTGTGAACCGGAAGATAGGGATGAAAAGCTGGGATGAGTTGATCTTGAAGAAGAGATGATCTCCGCGTCGATCTTCCACAAAGTTGTAGACAAGAACGTGGCGATGAGAAAAAAGTTTGTGGAAAGAAGAGGAAAACTAGAGGTAAGATGATCCGTTGTATGAGGCTCCGAACAACGCAAACACGCCTCTTTGTTTAGGGTTTCAATACATCATCAATCGATGATGGCTATTAGGTTTTTTAGAGGCTTTATAGGAGAAAATAAATAAAAGGAAAGAAAAAAGAGAGAAGGGAAGCTACGCGGATGATGAGGGAAAGGGGGGAAATCATGGCATGCTTTTCGAGACAACCCGCGTGGGTATGGGCCATGGGAAGAGAGAGAAGCGGGAAAAGGGCGGTGGCTTAGGGGTTTTCCAACCCTTTTAGGGTTTGTTTTGGCTTCCTTCAAATCCCATCCATCGGGATTATATCTTGACTTACTATCCTACGGCTACAATAGAACTTATAAATGAGTCAGTTCAACATCTGTGGCTTAAATCGGATGTGAACATGGCTCTCATCTGGCCAAACAAAAAATAAAAACATAAATAACTCATGATCGACAAGTCGGATTGATGGAAAGTAAAAAAACCAAAGTCGTAGACAATCAAAATAGCTTTTCAATGATCCAGACGGATTGGTGATCGGCCTTCTGGATCTCCGTCGGGAATCGAAATACGTTATTAGGTATAGAAATCTGCACGTCGGATCTCGTCTACATCAATGTTCCTCTGTTGCTCTGCTTGGAGCTTCTCTAGCTCGTGTGCAATCCGGACCTTGTCCAATTCAATCTTCTTTTGACCTTATTGGTATTAATTGCTTTTCCAGCATCTCCAGCTTCTTTAGAGAAGCCATCTCCTTGTTGTTCTTCATCTCCTTGAACGTATCATACATCGACTTGTTTTGAGCTTCCACAAACTCATTCCTCTTATGCTTTGTAACCTTCCTGTCCGGTGGCCTTTCTATGTTGGTAGGATCCGAGGAAGAGTTGTCTCCAAGATTCATCACCTTTGGGGTCGTGCGAGAAGAGGTGATTGGCGAGGTTCTTTCAGCCACTTATACGCTTTTGCTCTTCTTCTTCTATTGGGATTCCTCCACTCACTTCGGTTGATATCGACTCTTGTAGTCTTGTTCCAATAGTGCTCAAACTGGAATGGCTTCTAGTAAAAAGCATTGTAAAGCTCATTTGTGTTCTGGATTTGCATTAACAAAATACTTCAATTATGTTAAGTGGCATCAAAATTAAAGCAAAGAGAAAAAAAAAACCAAAAAGTCAGAATGTTACCTTATCCCACTTGTTGACGTTGAACTAGTGTCATACTTCAATCTGAGCATAGCAACCGCAAAATTTGTCTGTGGCCAACTAGATGTTGGACCACCAGTGCATCAAAGAACTTTGTTGCGATTGGAGACAACATCCTTGTATTCATTGAAGAAGTCAAAAATACGAGTCTAGAATTGTGTGTGTCCTTGCTCATTACCGTGTTCCGCGTCCATGATGACTTTTTTTTTTCAAATTTGACTGGTTATATCATTACATATCTGACCCCAACCGATTAATCACATGGGACCAATCCCATCGGGTTGTCCATAGCCAGTGGAATTAATCGATTGAGCGTATGATCTGTTCCGATACAAACCGAAGATATTATTAATAATAAGATCATCGGAATCAACTGGGTTACAACGCTCCTCATCGATGATGGAGGAGATACAGTCAGGCGAGGAAAGCGAGAAAAGACAAGCATTACCATGAAGTACAAAAGATGCGTGATTATGAGCGGCCCAGTTTGTATCGCTTCAAAGATTGCCTCATTTCTCTCCTTCCAAATTGCCCAAAGATAATATGCTGCCAATAGAAAATCCATTGGCTTAGTCTGGGTGGCCGACCAAATGAGCTTGATCCTTTCTGCGAAACAACCATTGGTCTGGATTTTTGAGTGCCACCCCAAATCGGAAGGATTGTACAACAATCAAAGAATAGATGATTAAGAGTTTCAATGGATGCGTTGCAGAGTTTCATTACCTTGTACCGCATCCATGATGACGTTGAGCCAGCCCGAGATCAATAACTTATCTTCATTGCCGAAAAAGTTGGTGGTGCGCTGCTTCTTTGCGGTTGACCAGAAATCGGAGAGCATACTGTCACCGATTGCATTTGCAAATCCGCCCTAGCAAGCTCGCCTCCAAAAAATTCGAAGCCCGATCCACTGGCGTAGTTCGCGAACTCGTTCTGATGAGGATCCATATATTATAACAGGGAGAAGGAGACCAAAAAATTTGGTTGGAAGAGGGTGAGGAGTTGTCATGAACATGTTCCATCCTCTAGTTGTAAATATTTTTTGATAATTTTTTCTCTAATGCGTGGGACATTTTTTTAATTGATGTCTTTAAGTTTTCGTTCAATTCCATGCATTCATCTTTCAGTAACATTTTTGCATTTTCTACACTAGCTTGTCTTTTGAATCCCTATATTTTTAGGAGCATTGCCTTTTACTTTTCTTGCAATATATTTCTCAAGCACCGCCTTTGCGGTTATTGGTTGTTAGGCTACGCTCGAGGACGATCGAACTCCGAAACCATAATCCCGATTGGAAATCGAAATCAGGATCACGTTGTTCTTTGTGTGGGAAAACCGGCCTTTCCGCTCATCTTGCATTGTGAAATAACAACATTTGGATGACCGACTAATTACTTTGTTGAGACCCTATTCAGCAATATCGATAATATTAACCAAATAAATTTGATGCTATGTCAGGTATATATATTTTTTTCATGTTTTGTTCTTTTTTTTTGAGAAATCTCTCGATCTTGTGTGTTTTGTTCTTCTAATTTGTTGATACAAGGAGATATCTTAAAAGCTGCAGCAGGAGATTTTTTTTTTAATGAAAGTTCTATATTAAATTTTTGCAAACATATTTCTATAATGAATATGAAAATCATGCCATAAAACAGAATTTATTTAAGCCCTTCTATATTATGGTGGAAGTATTTTATCGAAGTGATGAGGACGAAAATAGATTCACGGTAAAACTAAGGTGGTATCTTGTTTAACTTGTTCATAAAGGATGATTTATGAGAATTTTGTATTTTCTAAATGCAATTTGTTGCTTATTGGTCCATTTGATTTTTTTTTTTTTTTTTTGGGGGGGGGGAGGGGGGGGATATATTCATGTAAAATTCTGCAAATCAGAGTACGCTCATGGACGAACTTGTGCGCGATGAAAGTATATATCGAACGCAGCCAACTGGGCAAGTGTATGAAGGACCCATATGACTCCTTTTCCTTCAGTACTTTGAAACTTGTCCATCTCCAAGTTTTGCTTTAGGATGCTCTTCTTCATTTAAGATGGCAAAATATTTTCGATTTCTTGCCGTGTCTTCACTGCAACTGCAATTTAAATACGAAAAATCTTGTGTTTCTTGTTGAGTATTCAAAGAATAAAAAGAGTTCTTAGATTTTCCTATAGGGTAAATTACATTGGCCTACCCTGAGGTTTACGTCAATTACACGGGACTCCCTTATGGTTCTAGTATTTATGTTGGCCTCCCCTCTGCTTTACTTGTCGGTAACAGATTCCCATCTCCGTTAGTGGGGAACGTTAGTATCTAACAATAGAAGAGCTGACTTAAGGAATTAATTTTAAAAAACCCCAAATTTCCCTTTAGTACTTCACGGGCTTCCCCTTATATTTCCTAGGGTTTGACTTGTATTTTCTCCTTTGCAGTGGTTTAACATCTGCTATTGCTTTGGCCAGTGCACAGTCGTGCTCCGGCCAGTCCCTTGTCGTGCTCCAATCAGTCCGCCACTAAGGTATATCTTCACTTTCCTCATGATCCATCAAATTCCTTGACTATTTGCTACTTTGGGAATTGCAGAGGTTTGGTAATTACATATGGCAAAAAGTAGGATGTTTATTTACCCTTTGTTGTTGTTTTTTCCTTGTTCTTCTTCTTTTTGTCTAATCAGTCTTGGGTGATAGCTAGTAGTCACCTGGTTAGAGCATGAGAGGTTTGTGTCATTTTTGAAAACCCAGAAGGAAGATCAGTGAAATTTACTAATCTTTTTTTTATCACAAATTTCTTCTTATTGCAAAGATTTAGGAAAAAACCCTAACTATGGATATGATTGAAGACGCTAAAAAAAGGGTTTTTTATAAATCCACCCCTATAATCTTCAAAATTTTCATATAAACCCCTATAAAGTCAATATTTACATCTAAACCCCTTGAATAATCTAATATTTACATATCGACCCCTATAGTTAGTTGGCATCCAAAATGAAGGAATATTTTAGAAATATTCCTTCTTTCGGCTATGCTATTTCATTAATCTAAAGAAAAAATAATTGATTTACCCATGGTTTTAATTACTTAAATTGATCTATCCTTATTGAACATGGACTTAACCTAAAGCAAACATAAACATAACCCGAATCTGACTTGAACAATTCTCACATTAGAGGGGTATTTATAGAGTTTAGGTTAAATATTAAGGATGAAATCAAAATATTCTCTCATTTTGGATGTCAGCTAATTGTAGGGGTCTATATGTAATATGTGAATGTATTGAGGGGTTTATATATAAATATCACTTTAATAGAGGTTAATATATAAATAGAGAAGATTATAGGGGCCGATTTGTAAGAGACCAAAAAAAAAAAGAGTTGGACACTCTAAACAAAGGAGAGAGAGGGATGAGAGAGAGAGAGAGAGATAGAGAGAGAGAGAATGGAAACAATAGAAAGAGATAGAGAGGGACACTGGAAACAAAAAGAAAAGAGGGAGAGGGAGGAAAATATATACCAATTGATGACCGCCTTCATCATCTCCAATATATATCAATTGATGCCTTCATCATCTCGAGTTGCCATCGATTGCCGGAGCACAAAAGGAGGGTAAAGAGTTTCGGGTTTGGGGGGTGGTCCATGAAATAAGAGTAAAATGTGTTCTCATTTTTTACCCAGCGAAGAAAATGAAGATAAGGGAAGTTTCAATTTTATACCCGTGCAATTTGGAGGCCCTTGCGGGTGATCAGTGTAATTTACTTTTTCCTATATTTGCATAAAAACTTCATCCTTGGATTTGTACCACCAATCTTTAATCATCCACACGACCGGATTTTCTGCAAATGATGCACATGTTGTCCCAACAAGTTTTAGCATTATAATTAGATTTCTTGCAAATCAAAAATTTAAACTCGAATTTTGTATTAGGACACGGTAGTTGTGTAGGCTCGTATGTGTATTAGGGGGTAACCCTAGAGTAGTGCAAAGACACATATTTATTCCCTTACCTTCTGTGAGCTCCTCTACATGGGTGCGATGCACTAGGGCATGTTGTGAGTTAACTAGTTGACTTTACTAGGAGCACTCCATGCGTTTGCTATGGGGTGACCACCTAGTAGCATGGGGGTATTTTCGTTTCGAAAACCAAAATACCTCGCATGTCTCAGGTTGGCTGGCCCTAGGGATGTGTGTACCCATTTGGCCGCCCCCCTCTCCTTGCGTATAGGAATTGCAAAGGAGAAAAAGGGGGGGGGGGGGGGGGGCAGTTTTCCTTAATAGGAAAGAGGGGATGGCCTATTGATGCATGTAAGGGATAAAGAAAAAAAAAAAAAAGTGGCTGACCACTACTTGCTTAAGCATAGGGGTGTGTGGCCGGCCTCCTATAAAGAGACTAGGGGAGAGGGGGGTTGGCCCTAGTGGAAGCCCTAGCTGTCATCTCTTCTTCTCTCTCCTCTCCCTCTTCTCTTGCATGTTCGAGTGGGATTTGGACATGGCTCGTCTTCCTCGCATAGTGAATCAAAGGTGAAGAAGTATCATCGCAAGGAGGCACTCAAAAATCCTTCGACGACGTTCTGTGCATCGTGCGAGATCGGGTGAACTAGAAGGCGTTTCTTGCAATATTCTATTATCCAGATTTTGCAAAGAAGATCCATAATGTTTCTCTTACTTTGGGAGATCTAGGCATCAGATCGACCTCCGACCATATCCAAAAGTTACATCTTGAAGTCCTCTACCTACAGTTTAAATTTCAGCCCAATCGAACTTCGGGATCAAAAGTTATGGCTTTTGCTCCGAAGCCTCTCTGTGCAGATCCAATTCCATCTCCATCGACAAAGAATAAATTCTTTGCGGTGAAAGAATCCACACGGATGTATAGTTTCCTAAAATATAGATCTAGTGTAGATATAGAACATGCATGTATGCTAGATTATATTTTTTTTGCTAGATCGACATTAGGGGTTCGCGTATTCACCATACTAGATTCATACACGCACGTATAGGGTGTTTACGATAAAAGTTTTGATATGTAACGCACACCACCTATGATCTTCGGCCCTAATCTTTGCTTCCGCTATAGGTCTCTACTATAAGATTATTTTCAGTAATTGGTATCTGAGTTATGCTAGTGGTGTACGTTTCATGTTTTTTTATTAAAATCATGATGTTCATGCATGATAAGTGTGTACCGACATCAGGGATCTACGAGTAGATCATGTATATTATAGATATTGCTTGTTCTACTTAGCCCTTAGTTACTTATGGCACCTTGTACATTTTAGGAAAGTCATTAAAGTTCATTTAACTACGCTCTAATGACTTCTAGAATGTCCGAGGTTCTACTTAGCCCTTAGTTGACACTTATGACTTTTTTAAAAAAAATTCAACTTAGTCAAAACCCAGTTATCCTAGAAAACCCTAGAGATCACATATGACTAACTTTCACACAATAATATTCATATCTTCATTCCACGAGCCTGGGGCCCACCAGGTGGGTCCTATTGAGGAACCTTAGTCAAATTAGGTTATCTTTATGCGATAGCCCTAGAAAAGAATTGCTTAGGTAAACTTATGGTATAACTCTTGATCCACTTGTCCCTGGATTTTCTAGTCTCCGTGGTGTTACCCACTATCAATAAACCCTAACGGCACTAAATCAAGTTCACTGGTTGTTAGTGGTGGCTAGGAGTTGGAATTTTCGGGACCCTGATAACCTTGGCTCCCACTGGTGCCATGACCTAGGCCATACCAGTGAACAGTGTCTACAACCACTATTAAGGCACTACTGCACTCCAAGGCTATTAGTAATTACACGAGTCCCCTTTTCCTGCTATGCTGCACTTGAACCCTTCCAATCTGATATCCATGAAACTAAGATCAGTACCGACTATCCCTCTTAGATCAATTTACCCACTCGAGTCCTGACTTCTCAAAGATTTGTGATCACCATTATAATACGATTATGGTTGGCCAGCCTTAGTGATCAACCTTTTATGAGAGTCACTCAATGAGACACCTAGTTTTTCTAAGGGAATATGGAATTCCTACGGACTACTTACGTTCCCTAAAGCCTAATATAAACCATCCAATATACCCAGGTTTAGGTCTGTGATAGACCACACTATTTGGCAAGTCAAAGTGGTGAACAATAAACTAAGAGTTCACAACACATCCTAGGATTAGGATTTTAGTCAACTAGCAGTAGAGGTCCTATGGTTTTGAGTGACAGTTGTTAAGACTGGTTTTCTCTCTTGATTTCATTTGATGCATTCTGGTTAAATCAACACTACATGACTTGGTATCTCATACCGATGGTCGAGATAGACCATCTCTCCTATGGAGAAGGTCAGTGTGTTACAGTCTTGCAAGCTAGGTATCAAATCTAGCAACCGACTGCGAACCTACATGAGTGTGTACGGTGACTCACATCTCCTATATATGGATCTCATCCATATACCTGAGTCACCTCGACTACACTAATGTGTACTAGTGGATTTAAGCATCTCATACACTTTAGTGTGTGAGTATCAGTGATGTGATCATAATCAAGTGTCGTCATGATTGGAATTGGCATATAGGACATACTAATCCCAATAAGCTTAGACGTCCCTATCATCGTATCAACACTAGAAGTAGAAGAAGTCTTCATAAAAAGAAGAGAGGAATCGGTGGGCAATCTTCGGTGGGCAATCTACGAGGGAGAGCTCTTTGTAGTTAAGGTGAGTAAAAGAAGCTTACCCACCCCCTATTTATAGGCCTAGTAAAGGTAGGCGAAAGGACTGGGCTTTAAAAACCTAGTGTAAAACACGAGGCATCGCAGAGACGGTCGACGTGAACATAACCTTACTCTCACAGTCCCAACCTGCCACGTGTTCTCGCGCGTGCGCAAGAATTGAAACAACGCTACTGACTACCCATTCATCAGAACAATGATTTGGCTTTGACCAAATAAGATCATGTCACATGTTTCAGTGTCGATAGAGCCACCTATAGTGCCATTAATGCAACATAGTAACACCTAACTTATCAAATCATGATCTGACACCTCACTGATGAGACATGTTGAGGAAAGATACGGATTATCTCACCATTTAAAGCTAGGGGCGATTTCAATCATCTCACCATCTATCGCCAGGGGTGACCTTATTTCGCAATAACAGCTTCGTCTAGCTCCTAAACGTACCTTGACAATACTAGATGCACTCATCCGTCTAGGAGGGGGTAATGACGGTGCCTTAAAAATAGCACCAGCTCATTATCCTAACGTATGAGATCGCCCTGTTAGGAAGATCGTCCAGCACGAGGGCTTCCCAGGAGGTCAACCGTCCTAGTCTACTCTGGTCCAAGCACGCTTAACTGCGGAGTTCTAATGGGATGCGATGCTTTACTGCTAGACCACATTGCCCGCAGCCAGTTCGTAAATGAGAAAAATCGTCTTTTGCAATAGAAAACTGAAAAGGATATCCACATCACCCGCAGCCAGCTTGCAGACGAGGGAGATCGCCTTTTGCTATAGAAAATTGAAAAGGATATCCACATCGCACGCAGCCAGCTCGTAGACAAGGGAGATCGCCTTTTGCTATAGAAAACTAAAAACGATATCCACGTCGCCCGCAGTCAGCTCGCAAACGAGGGAGATCGTCTTTTTCTATAAAAAACTAAAAAAGATATCCACGCTGCCCGCAGCCAGCTTGCAGACGAGGGAGATCGTCTTGTACAATAAGAAACTAAAAAGGATATCCACGTCGCCCGTAGCCAGCTCGCATACAAGGGAGATCGCTTTTTGCTATAGGAAATTAAAAATGATATCCACATCGCCCATAACCAGCTCTGCTAAGAGCAGACAACCGGACTTTTTCTCCCATCATGTCCTCCAATTTATATAGTAAGGCAGTACTAAGATGACAGATGTCAGCACCTTCATGGGACTACGTAGGAATTTGTGGGCCAAGTTCCCTCTATATACTACTGACAAGCTCAGTCCAGAACCATCGTTATCTGGGGCCTTCCAGTGTGTCCAACCTAGGACGGACAAGACCAGTGCATTTTTCTTCCACCCTGGTTCACTATCTGGCCTGCAAAACAACATGCCCATCAAGGATCCTCGTGGGCTAGCACGAGGGTGCGTAGAAGAAGCAGATGTAGGCAAGTACATATCAATCTCCTATGGATGGAAAAATGCTATAAAAACACGGCCCAGGGCTCCTACGTACAGGTTTGAATTTCGAAATAGATATACTCTTTGATTATTTGTTCGCCCTTACAAACCTTCACTGACACTACAAAAAAAACAGTTTTTACCGACGGAAAATATCCGTCGGTAAAGATTTATAGCGACGGAACCTATTTTCGTCGCTAGTCTGTCGGGAAAAAAGGCGTCGGGAAAAATCGGCGATGGACGTAAAATATCCGTCGGTATTAATAATTAATACCGACGAAACATATCTTCCGTCGGTAATATATAATAATATTTAATTCAAAATATAATAGAGTATTGCCGATGGAAACATATCTTCCGTCGGTAATATATAAGGTTATTACCGACGGGTAATGGTCTTACCGTCGGTAATAGTTTATATATTACCGACGGAAATATAATTTCTATCGGCAATATATAAATAATTAAAAAAAATAAAAAATATTATTGCCGACGGAATTGATATGTTCCGTCAGTAAAAAAACATGATTTTTTAAAAAAAAAATTACAGAAATAATGTTATTTAATTCCTATGATTTACAACAATACCACAATATATTCAAATATTATCATAATTGACTAAATCAACAATACCACAATACAACAATACCACAATATTAATCAAATATTACCGCAAATTATCAAATATTACCAAATACTACCACAATACCAGACAATTATAGACAAGACCAAAAAATAACCACATATTTATTACAAAATTATTTTACACAATCCAAAACTGAGGAAATATGCGTGCCCTATCTCAATCACGCCATGCCGTCCGGCACCAACGTGCTCTTATCCCTTGATGCCACCCGGCTCCTGCAATTAACATGTATTTGTTAAAAAAAATAGTTTATATCTATAATTGAGAGTCTAAGCGTTGAAAAATCATAAATTAGCGAGTTTTGGATTTGAAATAGGTTTGGATTCGATCGGATCGTCATCGGATCGGCATTCGATAATTCGTACTTGGAATTATTCTATATTTCGGACTTGCGAGCAAGTTATAATTGGAAATTTAACAATTTACGATCCGAGTTGACCGATTTAGAGTCTAAGTGTTGGAAAATCATAAGTTAGTGTGTTTCGGATTTGAAATAGGTTTGGATTCGATCGGATCGTCATCGGATCATCATCCGATAATTCGTACTTGGAATTATTCCGTATTTCAGACTTGCGAGCGAGTTTTAATTGGAAATTTTAACAATTTACGATCCGATTGACCGATTTAGAGTCTAAGCGTTGGAAAATCATAAGTTAGCGTGTTTCGGATTTGAAATAGGTTTTGATTCGATCGGATAGTCATCGGATCGGCATACGATAATTTGTACTTGGAATTATTCCGTATTTCAAACTTGCGAGTTAGTTCTAAATGGAAATTTTAACAATTTACGATCCGATTGATCGATTTAGAGTCTAAGTGTTGGAAAATCATAAGTGAGCGTGTTTCGGATTTGAAATAGGTTTGGATTCGATCGGATCATCATCGGATCGACATTCGATAATTTGTACTTGGAATTATTCCGTATTTCGGACTTGCGAGCGAGTTCTAATTGGAAATTTTAACAATTTACGATCCGATTGATCGATTTAGAGTCTAAGCGTTGGAAAATCATAAGTTAGCGTGTTTCGGATTTGAAATAGGTCTTGATTCGATCGAATAGTCATCGGATCGGCATCCGATAATTCATACTTTGAATTATTTCGTATTTCGGACTTGCGAGCGTGTTCTAATTCGAAATTTTAACAATTTACGATCCGATTGACCGATTTAGAGTCTAAGCGTTGGAAAATCATAAGTTAGCGTGTTTCGGATTTGAAATAGGTTTTGATTCGATCGGATCGTCATCGGATCGATATCCGATAATTCATACTTTGAATTATTTCGTATTTCGGACTTGCGAGCGAGTTCTAATTAAAAATTTTAATAATTTACGATCCGATTGACCGATTTAGAGTCTAAGCGTTGGAAAATCATAAGTTACCGTGTTTCGGATTTGAAATAGGTTTTGATTCGATCGGATCGTTGTCGGATCGGAATCCGATAATTCGTACTTGGAATTATTCCGTATTTCGGACTTGCGAGCGAGTTCTAATTGGATATTTTAATAATTTATGATCCGATTGACCGATTTAGAGTCTAAGTGTTGAAAAATCATAAGTTAGTGTGTTTCGAATTTAAAATAGGTTTTGATTCGATCGGATCGTCATCGGATCAGCATCCGATAATTTATACTTGGAATTATTTTGTATTTCGGACTTGCGAGCGAGTTCTAATTAGAAATTTTAACAATTTACGATCCTATTGACCGATTTAGAGTCTAAGTGTTGGAAAATCATAAGTTAGCGTGTTTCGGATTTTAAATAGGTTTGTATTCGACCAGATTGTCATCGGATCGGCATCCGATAATTCGTACTTAGAATTATTCCATATTTCGGACTTGCGAGCGAGTTCTAATTGGAAATTTTAACAATTTATGATCCGATTGACCGATTTAGAGTCTAAGCGTTGGAAAATCATAAGTTAGCGTGTTTCGGATTTGAAATAGATTTTGATTCGATCAGATAGTCATCGGATCGGTATCCAATAATTCGTACTTGGAATTATTCTGTATTTTAGACTTGCGAGCGAGTTTTAATTGGAAATTTTAACAATTTACAATCCGATTGACCGATTTAGAGTCTAAGTGTTGGAAAATCATAAGTTAGCGTGTTTCGGATTTGAAATAGGTTTGGATTCGATCGGATAGTCATCGGATCGGCATCCGATAATTTCTACTTGGAATTATTCCGTATTTCGGACTTGCGAGCGAGTTCTAATCGGAAATTTTAACAATTTACGATCCGATTGACCGATTTAGAGTTTAAGTGTTGAAAAATCATAAGTTAGCGTGTTTCGGATTTGAAATAGGTTTGGATTCGATTGGATCTTCATCGGATCAGCATACGATAATTCGTACTTGGAATTATAACGTATTTCGGACTAGCGAGCGAGTTCTAATTGGAAATTTTAACAATTTACGATCCGATTGACCGATTTAGAGTCTAAGCGTTGGAAAATCATAAATTAGTGTGTTTCAGATTTGAAATAGGTTTTGATTCGATCGGATCGGCATCCGATATTTCGTACTTGGAATTATTCCATATTTTGGACTTACGAGTGAGTTCTAATTGGATATTTTAAGAATTTACGATCCGATTGACCGATTTAGAGTCTAAGTGTTGGAAAATCATAAGTTAGCGTATTTCGGATTTGAAATAGGTTTTGATTCGATCGGATCATCATTGGATTGGCATCCGATAATTCGTACTTGGAATTATTATGTATTTCAGACTTGCGAGCAAATTCTAATTAGAATTTTAACAATTTACGATCCGATTGACCGATTTAGAGTCTAAGTGTTGGAAAATCATAAGTTAGCGTGTTTTAGATTTTAAATATGTTTGTATTCGACCGGATCGTCATCGGATCGGCTTCCGATAATTCGTACTTGAAATTATTCCGTATTTTGGACTTGCGAGCGAGTTCTAATTGGAAATTTTAACAATTTATAATCCGATTGACCGATTTAGAGTCTAAGCATTGGAAAATCATAAGTTAGTATGTTTCGGATTTGAAATAGGTTTTGATTCGATCGGATAGTCATCGGATCGGCATCCGATAATTCATACTTGGAATTATTCCGTATTTCAGACTTGCGAATAAGTTCTAATTAGAAATTTTAACAATTTACGATCCAATTGATCGATTTAGAGTCTAAGCGTTGGAAAATCATAAGTTAGCATGTTTCGGATTTGAAATAGGTTTTGATTCGATCGGATTATCATCGGATCGGCATATGATAATTCGTACTTGGAATTATTTCGTACGAATTTAAGATCGAGACAAAATTTAAGATTATCCTTCGTCTTACCGTCGAGATTCAGCAGTGTTCCTATAATGTTGTCACATATATTTTTCTCGATATGCATGACATCTAAGTTATGCCGCAAGAGTAGGTTGCTCCAGTACAGTAGCTTAAAGAAAATACTCTTCTTCTAGTTATGCTCATACGTAGAATCTTCATACGTTCTCTTCTTTTTGCCTTTCCCATGCCACCGCATCAAGCAGATCCAATTCACACAAGACTTCTACCCCCGAAAGCTACTCCGGGGCGTTTGCAAGTTCCTTCTTGCCGTTGAATGCTCTTTTGTTCTGCCTCCACTTATGACCGTCAACAAGGAATCTTTGATGACCCATATAACAGAACTTGCCTCCGTTCTTTAACCATAATGAATCTGTCTCCTTATTGCATGTAGGGCACGCCAATTTTCCCTTAGTACTCCACCCGGATAAGTTGGCATATGCAGGAAAATCGTTGATGGTCCATAGAAGTGCCGCATGCATCCGAAAATACTGGCGCAACAAGGCATCATACGTATCGGCCCCAACTTCCCATAACTCGTTCAACTCCTCAATCAACGACTGCAAGTAAACGTCAATATCATTACCAGACGACCTGGGTCCGGGAATGAGCAAGGAGAGCATTATGTATGGCTTTTTTAAGCACATCCAGGGAGGCAAATTGTATAGAACTAGGACAACCGGCCAAATGCTGTACGACACACTCATATTCCCAAAGAGATTGAAGCCATCGCTAGCAAGCCCTAACCTGACGTTGCGAACTTCACATGCGAATTCAGGATATGTATGATCAAAATCTTTCCACGTCAGAGAGTCGGTCGGATGTCTCATAACCTCGTCATCTGTACGTTCTCGTGCATGCCACCTCTTGTACTCAGCGGTCTTCGATGACATAAACAACCTCTGAAGCCTGTTCCTAAGCGAGAAGTATATGAGAAGCTTTGCAGATACATTTTTCTTCCTTCGATTGGTACTAGACTCGGCATCCGTCTCTTTATATCTTGTTGCTCCGCATATGTGGCATGACCACGCATGTTCGTACTCCTTCCAGTACAACATACAATCGTTCACGCATGCATCAATTTTCTCATAACCAAGACCGAGATCTTTAATTGTCTTTTTCGTCTCGAAGAATGATTTTGGTACTTCTCACCTATAGGAAAAGCCTCTTTTAGCAACTCTACCAACATATTAAATAACTTATTACTCCAACCATTGAGGCACTTCAAATGAAGAAGCTTTACAGTGAAAGAGAGTTTTGAAAACTTCTCATACCCCGGGTATAAAGATTGTTCGGCATCCTTAAGCAATTTGTAGAACTTGTCCGCTTTAATATTGGGCTGATCACCTGATGGTGTTTCCGTGCCTATTCCACCTTGCAAATCATGTATCATACCCTGCATGTCATCATCATCGTCTGTATTAATATTATCATCATCGATCACTGTGTTTGCAGTTTCACCGTGAGCTATCATGAGACTGCATCTAGCTCCTCACCGTGCGAGAACCAACGGGTATAGCTAATGTCAATGCCACGCATTACCAAATCAACCTCACATTCCTCTCGACCTTCCTAGTCACCCTTCCACAGTCTATACAGGGATACATAATTTTTCCATCAAGCGGTGCAAGACGCTCAAATGCAAAATCCAGAAATTTCCTGACTCCATCTCTGTACTCTTGGCTCATGCGATTCGAATTACGCATCCAACTCTTATCGATTGAAGACATCTTCGTCTATCTGGCTATACAACACCTGCAGTAATTTCAAACAATGCTATAAGACTCCGCACAATTTCGGTTTCGTTTTTTGGGTATGGAACACCGAACTGAAACTTCTACAGGCCATCCACATCCCTAATGGATGGGTGTATTATGATGAGTAGACTAGTCACATAGTAAACCTAGGGTTGGTGGCCAGTATTTGAACTGCTGATAGTCCGAATGCTAGGCATAGCACCGAAGTTATGCGACAGTAAGTCAACAAGTCAGGGAGCCTCGTCAAGTAAACACTTGGGGTCTGACGGTTCTCTCTGTTGCTCGAGTCGATTTATGGCTTTAGCATACCTCATATCACACCCAACCGATAAAAACCGACCATTTCGGTTTCCGTTTCGGTTTTGATTTTTCGTAAACCGAAAAAAATAAAATTGACAAAACCGATACTAAAACCGACCGACAAAACCGACGCTTACCCTAGTCTAAAAACTACATTTTACCCCCCATTGAATTCAGTTTTGATAGGATAAAAATTACCAAATGAGGGAATTAAGTAGATGACAAAAGGGGTATTGTGCAAACATTTCAAACTTTATAATTACTTAACCCTAGTCTAAAAACTAGATTTTGCCCCCCATTCCCCCCATTCAATTCAGTTTTGATAAGATAAAAATTACCAAATGAGGGAATTAAGTAAATGACAAAAGGGGTATTGTGCTAACATTTCAAACTTTAGGATGCAATTTGGAACAAAATAAACTAAGGGGGAGAGGGAGGAGGAGGAGGAGCTCATCGGAGATGGCCGGTAGGCCTCGAGGAGGAGGAGGAGCACTGGCGTCGCAGTCGGTGGCGCGAGAGAGGGGAGGGGTGGCCGGAGGTGCAAGGGAGGGGAGGGGTGGCCGGCCGGAGGGGGGGGATTAGATCGAGAGAGAGAGAGGGGGGAGGGGAGGAAGGCCGGGTTAGGAGGGGGGGTGTGGGGGAAAATCTTCGTGCCGACCCGAAGATTTCGCCTCACCAGTCAATTGAAGTTTCGAGTTGGAGAGATCGTTGCTCGATCTGTTGATTGAAGTTATTGCTTTCGATATGCAAACAGAGAGAGAGATGCAATCAGAGAGTTGACACGAGAGATGTGATCTCGGAGTTCAGCCGAAGCCTACGTCTCCGTGCTATAGGGTGCAACCCGAATTCACTAATACTTATATCGAAGTGATCTCGACAGGCCGAGTATCACTGAAAACACTCTAGTCTCTTCGAAGGAGCGAAGAAGATCAAAGAGAGGTGGAAGATGGGGAACTAAGAAATTCCAGAGCTTTGGATTCTGAAAATCAGATCTCAGAGTGGAAATCAGAAATTTCGGGATCCATTTACATTCGAAGGCTCTGCTATTTATAGAATTTCTGGGGAGGAACTCCTGGGTAAATGGCGGTCTCTGCTGCCGTATCTGGGGATCCTCCAAGTAAAGCTGGTGGATCCCGCTACTGTCTCCTGGGGGGGATTCCACAGGCTCTTGGGTCCACCAGGCAGGGTCGGTGGGTCCCGCTGTAGTCTTCGGGGGCCCACCAGGCAGGGCCGGTGGGTCCCGCTGTAGTCTTCGTGGGCCCACCAGGCAGGGCCGGTGGGTCCCGCTGTAGTCCCACTAGGCAGGGCCGGTGGGTCCCGTTGTTTGCAGACTTCTTGCTAAAATTTGCACCCACAGTTACCCCCTCCAAGTTAGCTAAGAGGCTTCCTTGGCTGGCTTGGATTCGTGGTGCAAAGCTAACGACCCCCTGTCACACACGCAGAGGAGCTTTTGTCGAGTGTTAGCGTTTTTTGAAAATAAGATTTTAATCGGTCAATTTCTGACTGATCGGTCAAAATTGACCGATCGGTTGAATTTGACCGATCGGTCAAATTTGACCGATCGGTTGAATTTGACCGATCGGTCAAGTTTGACCGATCGGTTGAATTTGACCGATCGATCAAGTTTGACTGATCGGTTAAATTCAACCGGTCAAGGTTGGAGTGATCGGTCAAAAAACTGTGTTTTCTGACCGATCCAGTAGAAATTCGACCGATCGGTTGAATTTGACCGATCGGTCAAGTTTGACCAATCGGTTAAATTCAACCGATCGAGGTTGGAGTGATCGGTCAGAAAATACAGTTTTCTGACTGATCCAGTAGAAATTCGACCGATCGGTTGAATTTGACCGATCGATCAAGTTTGACCGATCGGTTAAATTCAACCGATCGAGGTTGGAGTGATCGTTTAGAAAATAAAGTTTTTCTGACTGATCCAGTAGAAATTCGACCGATCGGTTGAATTTGACCGATCGGTCAAGTTTGACCGATCGGTCAAATTCAACCGATCGAGGTTGGAGTGATCGGTCAGAAAACACAGTTTTCTGACTGATCCAGTAGAAATTCGATCGATCGGTTGAATTTGACCGATCGGTTAAATTCAACCGATCGAGGTTGGAGTGATCGGTCAGAAAATACAGTTTTTTGACTGATCCAGTAGAAATTCGGTCCATCGGTTGAATTTGACCGATCGGTCAAGTTTGACCGATCGTTTAAATTTAACCGATCGAGGTTGGAGTGATCGGTCAGAAAACAAATTTTTTCTGACTGATCCAGTAGAAATTCGACCGATCGGTTGAATTTGACCGATCGGTTAAATTCAACCGATCGAGGTTGGAGTGATCGGTCAGAAAACACAGTTTTCTGACTGATCCAGTAGAATTCGACCGATCGATTGAATTTGACCGATCGGTCAAGTTTGATCGATCGGTTAAATTCAACCGATCGAGGTTGGAGTGATCGGTCAGAAAACACAGTTTTCTGACTGATCCAGTAGAAATTCGACCGATCGGTTGAATTTGACCGATCGGTCAAGTTTGACCGATCGGTTAAATTCAGCCGGTCAAGGTTGGCGGGATCGGGCAAAAAGCCAAGTTTTTTGCCTGAACCAGTAGAAAATCGACTGATCGGATGAATTTGACCGATCGGTCAAGTTTGACCGATCGGTTAAATTCAGCCGGTCAAGGTTGGCGGGATTGGGCAAAAAGCCAAGTTTTTTACCTGATCCAGTAGAAAATCGACTGATCGGATGAATTTGACCGATCGGTCAAGTTTGACCGATCGGTTAAATTCAGCCAGTCAAGGTTGGCGGGATCAGGCAAAAAGCCAAGTTTTTTGCCTGATGCAGTAGAAAATCGACTGATAGGATGAATTTGACCGATCGATCAAGTTTGACCGATCGGTTAAATTCAGCCGGTCAAGGTTGGCGGGATCGGGCAAAAAGCCAAGTTTTTTGCCTGATCCAGTAGAAAATCGACTGATCGGATGAATTTGACAGATCGGTCAAGTTTGACCGATCGGTTAAATTCAGCCGGTCAAGGTTGGCGGGATCGGGCAAAAAGCCAAGTTTTTTGCCTGATCCAGTAGAAAATCGACTGATCGGATGAATTTGACCGATCGGTCAAGTTTGATCGATCGGTTAAATTGAGCCGGTCAAGGTTGGCGGGATCGGGCAAAAAACCAAGTTTTTTGCCTGATCTAGTAAAAAATCGACTGATCGGATGAATTTGACCGATCGGTCAAGTTTGACTGATTGGTTAAATTCAGCCGGTCAAGGTTGGCGGGATCGGGCAAAAAACCAAGTTTTTTGCCTGATGTAGTAAAAAATCGACCGATCGGATGAATTTGACCGATCGGTCAAGTTTGACCGATCGGTTAAATTCAACCAGTCAAGGTTGGCGGGATCGAGCAAAAAGCCAAGTTTTTTGCCTGATCCAGTAGAAAATCGACCGATCGGGTAAATTTGACCGATCGGTCAAACTTGACCGATCGGTTAAATTCAGCCGGTCAAGGTTAAGTTCTGAACCTGCCCATTCGAGGTGGCAGTATAGCTCGTTCTTTCTTCGTGATCTTTGGACAGAGCTTTGAACGTTGATGGAGTTCGATTTTTTCTGCTTTGAATCTTTGGCCTGTCTGAATGGTTTTTCGAATCGGCGGTCCGGTTCACTTGAGACCGGTGGTTTGCTTGGACCAGTGGCTTATGTGGATCGGCGGTCCGACGCTTCGTCTGGTCCGACGGTTCGCCTGATTTTGCGCTTGCTACGGATAGGTGCCACGTGTACCTGCAAAAACATGCGATTTGATATGGTAATGACACATGTCATCTCGATTTGCGTGTCTGATTTCCTCAGGATACTTAAGCTTCTCTGGCTGTCATTTTCGCCTCACGCTTTCAGAAAATTTTCGAAGTCCAGAGCTTTTGCTTCCAGTCTTCTGTTCTTTGTTTCACTGTCCTTTCTCGATCGATCGAATGGCTTCCTCTGGTAATTCGAAGAAGATAAGCGCAGTCCCCTCGAAGAGGAAAGGGAAGGAAATTGCTGAAGAATCATCCCCCCCCCAAAGGTAGGGGTAAAGGCAAGGCAGTGCTGGTGGAGTTGGGCCAACTGGGCAAAAGGCATCAAGGAGTTGGATTTGCCTCAGCGCCATCTAGGCCAGAGCATATCCCGAAGGTGAAGTTCGTCTTGGGCCCTATGCTACCTCTGGCGGAGGAGCCTGCCTATGCTTACAACACAGGCGGCCAACTTACCGACAAGAAGAGGGCAAAGTGGCAAAGGTTGTTGGCATGCTTCACAGAGGGGAAGATCCGGCCTTCACTGTCTGGGATCCAATCTGGCTTTGGCATTGACAAGCAGACCGTGTTTGTGAACGTTGCCAGCAATGAGCAGGTGATGGGGACAGTGGTCTCCGTGGGTCAGCTGAACTGCGGACTTCGTCTTCCGCTGCTGCCGTTTGCCGCGAGGTTGCTAAACACCTCCGGCCTTTGCCCAGGACAGATCACCGGCAACGCATGGAGGATAATCTACGCCTTCTGCCGCGTAGAGTCAGATTTCCAGAAGGAGTTGAGGGAATGCTACTCCAGCCTTCCAGATGACGAAGAGGCCCGGATCGAATTGGGCTACTTCTTCTTCCATTACCGATGGGCTTCGAGGAAAGACAGCCCTTTCTTCAACCTCACAGGGGTTTCCGCTCTACGCCCTCTCACCGACACCGTTGCCTCCGATAAGCTGTATACGGAGTGGCCGCTCTCAGTGGCTGGTGCCTAGACGCCACTCTCAGTGCCAGAGACTCCTCGCGTTGAGGTAAACAAAGAGGCCAAAATATACTACGCAGGAGGAGAGCTAGCTTGGCCTTCGGAGAGGGTTGGGGCTATTGACAACCTGTTTTTGGAGTTGACCTGTGGCACCAGGTCATGGAAATAGTTCTCAAACTGCCCAGTTAGGTACGACAACGCCAACCTCCTCTACCGATCGCAGGCCAGATATGAAGACAATGAGGTCTTGTACTCAGACTACGAGGAGGATCCTCAGTCTGGCAAGATTATCAGAAAGATTAGAATCGAGAAGAAGGCCTACGGTGCAAGGCGCCGATTGCCCACCTCTGAGGAAAAACTGGTGATACAGAGGGGCCCAGTAAAGAAGAAAAGGAAAATCCTCGTCAAGCAGAATGAAGAAGAGGACCAAGAAAAGAAGGATGAAGATGAAGAAGAAGAGGAAGAAGAAAAGAAGAAGGAAGACGAGGAAGAAGAAGAAGAAGAGACCGTAAACGATAGCAACGGCAACGGCGGCAATGATGAAGATGAGGAAGATGGGGGTGGTGAGGATGATCTTCCTCCCACCCCCACTGATGGAGGTGATGGAAACGGGGGTGGTGGGGAAGAAATTCCTCCCACCCCCATTGGTGGTGCAGATGAGGAAGATTCTCTTCCTATTCCCATCGATGAGGCTAAGGCCCGTCGTATGGAGGAGGTTATGGATGTGGAGGACGACGGCCACAAAGTGGTTCCCGCCTACCATTTCGACGAGTTGAAGAAGCGCCCGATGCGTTTCAAAATCAAGTTCTCAGGGAGTGGTAGGGTTGGAAGCAATCCCACATCCCTAGACCAGATTCCTCCAGTCACTCCCCGCCTCGAAGGTACGACTACAAGTGGGGGTTTGGAGGTTGAACAACCCCCACCACCTTCGCGCTCTCTGGCCGAAGAGATGGCACTCATCATGGCCGGGCTTGATCAGCCAGGCGATCAGCAAGAGGAAGGGGGTGCCTCACCTCCCCAGGGTGCTCCTTCTCCCAATCACTTGGAGAGGGAGAGCTGTGTGGGTGATGGGGCTCCCCAACCCCAGCCAGAGCCAACTCCTACTAAGGAGAAGTCGACCCCTCGGGGTAAGAGCTCCGATCGTGGGAAGGGAAAGGCTCCTCAAGTCGATGTCTCAGGTATCCTCATTAGATTCTACTCCTGATCATACTGCCTTTGAAGTTTGAAAATATTCTAACTCTTTTGAACTTTTGTTTGATTGTAGGTACGCCTGCTGGCAGGACTTCACTTTTGAAAGATTTGGGTGAGGTTGACATCAACCACCCAACTCCCGTGATCCGGAAGCTCTGCAACCTTTCGGGGGCCCCGATCGAAGAAGCCTTTCATAGGCTCGAGGTAGTGGTACGTGCATCAACTTGAATGCACGAGCTATAGGGAGACGGCTGAGAAGGCGGTGGAGGCACTTAGGGTCCACGCTAGCAGCGTCCGATCTTCTAAGGCTTCCGTGGCGAGTAAAGCTCGAGGCGGATCCGAAGGAGAGAAGTCGCGAGCTCCCAGTGTGGCCAAGCCTTGAGACCTTTCATCTTCTTTTTTGTCGTTTGATCTTGTAAACTCTTTGATATGTATCAGCTCACTCCAGTACTTAGAAAATTTTTGATAATAAAGATCCTTTTAGTGTTTGAAGATTGAATGTCTCTGGTATTGAATTCTTTGAATGTTGAGTTCTGGAATGTTATTGGAATGATTGAATATTCATACACTTGAAAATAAGGGGTCGAGTCGCAACTCAATCACCCGAACGTGTTAAGTAACTTGAAAATTGAAGGTTATTGCAATACACAACTCGAAATCGTTAACATTTATATGTGAGGGGTTGAGTCGCAACTCAAGTACCCAAACCTGTTAGACGATATTGAATTTGAAATTGAAAGCTATTTAACAGTTGTAAGTAAGGGGTAGTGTCGCAACACAAAGCTCCCAAACCTGTTAAATAGGCGTAGTAATTTGAAGGCTGTGTTGTAGCATAACCCGAAACCGTTTAACATTTACCTGTAAGGGGTTGAGTCGCAACTCAAACACCCAAACTTGTTAAACGACCTGGAAATTTGAATGTAGACAATTTGAAACTGCTTCAGAACTTGGATTGAAAAGCTGAATATTTGCACACTTGAACATTTGAAAGAGAACTTTATTCATCATGGTATTTACATCATGGATAGAACAATTTGAGGTGTCTAGAATTCCAAGCTCGTGGCAATCTATCTCCTTCTGGTAAGATCAGTCTATAAGAGCCTTTGCCTCCCACTGATTCGACGATATATGGACCTTCCCAGTTGGGAGCAAGTTTCCCACTGCTGTGTTCTTTAGTGTTGTAGAAAACTGCTCTGAGAACTAGGCTGCCCACTGGGAACTGTCTTTTGTAGACCTTCTCATCGTAGACTCGTTTGATCTTCTGCTGATACTTGGCCACACGAAGGGAGGCTTGGTCTCGTAGTTTTTCAGAGAAGTCTAGATCATTGACTCGAAGTTCTTCATTGATCCCTCCTTCAACTGCCCTGGTCTTCAAAGTATTTGATATATTCTCTGTCGGGAGTACTGCTTCCGATCCGTACGTCAAACGGAAAGGTGAGAACCCTGTGGATCTTCTTGGAGTTGTGCGATATCCCCAAAGAACTTCTGGTAGGACTTGTTCCCACAATCCTTTCTTGTCGTTGAGCTTCTTCTTGAGTATACCAAGAATAGCTCTATTGGAGGCTTCAGCTTGACCATTGCATTGAGGGTATCTTGGAATTGAATAGAAGAGCTTGATTCCGTTGTTCAGACAAAACTCACGGAACTTGTCAGAGTCGAATTGAGCTCCATTGTCAGCAACAAGAATTTGAGGTGTACCAAATCTTGAGAAAATATTGTACCGAATGAATTTGATCACTTCATCATCGGTCTCTCGGAAGAGTGGCACAGCTTTAACCCATTTGGTGAAGTAGTCCGTGGCCAGCAGTAGATACTTCTTCTTGCTTGGAGTTGGTGGAAAGGGACCCAAGAAATCCAACCCCCATTGGTGGAAAGGCCACGGACTCGACAATTGGTGAAGCTCATCTGCCGGGAGATGGATAGCTCGAGCGTGTCGTTGGCATGGCTCGCATCTTTGAACAACTTGCTGAGCGTCCCTTGCCATTGTTGGCCAGTAGTAACCTTGTAGCTTCGTCTTGGCTTCAAGAGATCTTCCTCCCGAATGATTCCCACAAGCTCCAGAGTAGATATCAATCAGAATTGCCTTTGCTTGTTCGAGACCAATACACTTGAGCATTACCCCGTTGTGAGACTTGAAGTATAGATCTTCTCCTTGAATGGTATAGCATGGGAGCTTTCTTTGAAGTCTTCGGGCTTGATTGGGATCTTCTGGTACTTTGCCATGTTTAAAGAAGTCAAAAATTGACTGTCTCCAATCTTCAAGTTCATTTGTAGTAGTAAGGTTCAACATCAATTGATCTCTACCCCCAGATCTCTTTGTAGTAGCAAGGATCTGTTGTTCGGGGGTGGTCTTGGGCACTTCTTGATAACCAATTTGTATTTGTCATCCTCCAAGCGAATCGCCAAGAACTGAGGCAGCGTTGGCTAAGGCATCTGCTTCACGATTTTCTGCTCTTGGAATTTGAACGAATTCAGTATTAGTAAAACGTTGTTGAAGACGTCGTACTAAAGTCAAGTAGAGTTGCATTCTTTCTTCACGAGCCGTGTACTCTCCATTGATTTGCCTTATGATCAGCTGGGAATCGCTGTAGACGATGATTCGATCTACCCCCAGGGATTCAGCCATTTCGAGTCCAGAAATGAGTGCTTCGTATTCGGCTTCGTTGTTGGTGGCATTGAACCCGAGGAGAGTGGCCTTCTGGAGATGATCAAGTTCGGGGGATATCAAGACTATCCCAGTTCCTGAACCGATCGCACTTGAAGCTCCATCAGTATAAAGCTTCCATAGAGGAGTTGTGGCAATAGCCTCGAGGCTTGGATTGGTTTTTGTTGCAAGATTGATCGGAGAATTAGCCTCATCTTCCAAGCGCATATCAACATCTTCTTCCCAAGAGATGGGGTCTTCAACCGGAAAGTCAGCTAGAAAATCAGCAATGGCCTGACCTTTGATAGAAGTGCGAGATTCGAATTGAATTCCCAGAGAGCTCATTTCGATCACCCATTTAGTCATTCGACCAGCTCGACCAGCTTTGTCAACAATATCTTTGAGTGGATGTTCTGAAATGACAGTGATCTGATGAGAGATGAAGTAGGGTTGGAGGCAACGTGATGAAGTGAGCAAGGCCAGAATGACCTTCTCAGTTTTTGAATAGCGAGTTTCAGCCGGAAGAAGAGTATGGCTGATGTAGTAGACTGGATGCTCGATGCCTTCTCTTCTGCTGACTAGGACCGCACTGATTGCTTGATCGGTCACGGCGAGATAGAGCCATAAATCTTCTTTAGGAAGAGGAGCAGTAAGGATAGGTGCTTGCACCAGATATTTCTTGATGCCTTGGAAAGCTTCTTCACAAATTGGACTCCACCCCGATGTATCTGCCTTTCGCAGCTTGTCGAAAAGAGGCTTACATTTGTCGAAAGACTTTGAGATGAAACGATTGAGGGCAGCAAGTCTTCCAGTGAGACGCTGCACTTCCTTCCGATTAGTAGGTGATGGCATGTCGAGGATGGCTCGAATTTGGTCGGGATTGGCTTCAATGCCCCTCCTGGTCACAAGATGACCCAGGAATTTGCCAGATTGAACTCCGAAAGCGCACTTGGCCGGATTGAGCTTCATACGATACTTTCGAAGGACTTGAAAGGTTTTCGCCAGATCGGATAAATGCTTTCCTCGAATGGAGCTTTTTGTGAGGAGATCGTCGACGTAGACTTCGACGTTGCGACCGATCTGGCCTTCAAACATCTTTGTGACTAGCCTTTGATAGGTAGAACCAGCATTTTTTAGGCCGAACGATATGACGTTGTAGCAGTAGAGACCTCGGCTAGTCACAAAACATGTCTTCTCTTGATCATCAGCGTGAAGCGGAATTTGATTGTACCCAGAGTACCCATCCATAAAAGACAATAGCTCGTGGCCAGCAGTGGCATCGACGAGTCTATCTATCCTTGGCATGGGGAATGGGTCTTTGGGACAAGCTTTGTTGAGGTTGGTAAAATCGATGCACACTCTAACCTTCCCGTTCTTCTTTGGTACAGCAACTATATTAGAGATCCAAGTAGGATACTCTACTTCATGTATGAAGCCTGTTGCGAGTAGTTTGCTGATTTCTTCTTGAACGGCAATTTGTAATTCTGGTCGGATTGTGCGTGGCTTTTGCTTGACGGGTTTCACTTCTTCTTTGATAGCGAGCCTGTGACAAGCATCATCTGGATTGATCCCAGGCATGTCTTCAAAGCACCAAGCAAATACATCGATATTGGACTGGAGGAAGGATACCATGTCTTGCGCTTCTGCGTCGCTAAGACCGGTACCAATGAAAGTTTGTCGATGGAGATCTCCTCTGCCGATATTGATAGGGATGATTTCTTCGATTGAAGGTGAGGCTTCCTATTCGATTGGTGGAGGATCGGCCAGTGGAATCTCCTTTAATTGCTATTTGGAAGGACCAGCTTCGTCTCGCGGCCGCTTTGGAGGAGCAATATTGATCTTACGATATGTTTTAGCTGCAGTAGCCTCACAAGATCTCCCAGCTTGCTGATCGCCTCGTATGCAGACAATGCCTTCTCCCATTGCAAACTTGAGTAGTTGATGGTAAGACGAGGAGATGGCATTGATCTGGTGGAGGAATGGTCGCCTGAGAATGGCGTTGTAGCTGGACACTCCTTCGACAATTGCAAACCTTACCGAGACTCGAGTCTCTCGGCTAAGGTCGAGAGTGAATCTCGATTCGCCCACCGTAATGCTTTGTTCACCGTTGAAGCCAGTGATCACAGTCAGGACGACGTCGAGGCTTGAGTATCTATGTCCCAGACGTTTGAAACAATATGAGAACATAATATCGATGGAGCTCCCGGTGTCGATGAGGATTCGATTGACGGTGCTTCCGTCGATGAGGAGTTTCAAGACCAGGGGGTCTCGATGGGGAGTATGAACTCCTTGAAGATCGGAGTCGTTGAAAACAATGGATGGCCAGGCCAAACCTTCGATAGGCTTCTCGATCCAGGTATCCTCCTTGTTCGCAGCAGAACGAACGTGGAAGATGCATCGAACTTGCCGATCCACTTCCTTCCCGGTCAAGGTTTGATTGTGCAATGTTCCATGAATACCAAAGACGTTGGCATTCACAGAGATAGGTTGCCGATTGAAGGAGATTTGATAGATCCAACATGCTTCTTTCCCCTTTGCAGAGGCTCGATGTTGATCTTGCCTGCCTTTGACGAACTCTTGAAGGTGGCCTTCTCGCAACAAGTCTTCAAGATAGAATTTCAGTCGATAGCACCGATCGGTGGAATGGCCATGACTTCGGTGGAAGTCGCAGTAGACCGTTTTGTCAGCCGTGAATTTTGAGTTCGGCTGAAGAGGATTGGGCCTTCGAAGGAACTCCTCGTGTTGAATGTGGTCGAGGATCTGTTCGACCGGTAAATTCCACTCGGTGAAAGTGGTCTTCGTTGGAGATCGACGTCCATCATTCTTTGCTCGCTTGTTGACTGGAGGGGCTGCTGCCTCAGCATTGTGGGCTTTGGCAGCATACTTAGGAGCTTCTCTCTCCGCCGGTCTTCGCTTCGTTTCTCGCCCTTTTCGAGCGACTTGATCATCTTCAACCTCGATCTCTCTCTGGATTCGATCGAACATAGAACCCAGAGAAGGAGGGGGATTGCGGATAAAATCGTTGTAGATGTGTAGATCGAATTGGAGGGCGTTCTGGAAAGCCAACATGATGGCTTCATCATCCAGATGTCTTCCAGAGAGGGCAGCATGCTCGTTGCGAAATCTCCTGGTGAAATTGCGGAGAGTTTCATCAGCACCCATCCTCAGCCGATATAGGGAGTCGAGCTTCTTTTCTGGCTTCAGATTGAGTTGATAATGCTGCACAAAAAGGTTAGCCAAAACACCGAACTGGGTGATGGACCCAGCTCGGAGATTATGATACCAATCAAGTGAGGGCTCATCGAGACTCCCGGCGAAAGTGCGACAAAGCACGTTGTTCTCTTCTTCGTACGGTGTCAAGGCTTGTTTGAAGGCAAGTATATGGAGAGTCGGATCTCATTTAATGCAGTTGAATTTGGGGAGGATAGGAGTTCTCCATCCCCTTGGAAATGTTGACTCGAAGAGGCTTCGATGGAGAGGCCTGGCAGAGGAATACCCGTCCCTACGACCGTGTCCTCGACCTAGATGTGGGTCAAGAGGCAAGATCGCAAGGTCTTGCTCAGGCATTGAAGTATTTGCTGGTTGAAGTCGGTGTCGAAGGTCCGATCCAAGTCCACGTTGAAGTGGAATAGATGGAGAGATTCTACTCTTTGAAGGAGCGCCTTTCATCTGGTGCCTCCTTGGTATATCGAGCTTTGAAGGTGTCTTCCTATCGCAGTTGCGACCAGAAGAAGATTGGGAGGACTCATCGTCGAGGCGATCCCAAACACTCTGCTTCCACGGGGCAGTAGAGGGAGTTGGGTCGCGACGAATCCTTTCGAGGGCAGCAGTGCCCATTGATCTCCGTTGCTCGGAGTGGGTTGAATGTCGCGGAAGATTGATCCTCTCACTTGTAGAGGGGATAGGAAGAGCGATCCCAGCCTCGGAAGCTGCTTTCTTAAGAGCATCCCTCTCAGCAGTGAGGGTGGCGTTTTGCTTTGCCAATTGAAGCAATTGGAAGTCGACCGCAGAGATTTGATAGGTCGATGGAGGGTCTTCAGCAAGAGCGGGGGCAGTTTGCCCAATCGACTATCGTGCGGGCTGGGCGATCGGTCGATCGACTGATCTCCCACTCCCTGAGCGAATCCCCATCTCAGGAACAACAAGGGGCTGTCCGAAGTTGAGCCTTTGACTCATTGATCGAGTCTCAGGACGAGCTTGTTGTTGAGTGTTACTTCCTTCTGGTTGACCCTGGTGCTTCGTCTTCGCCATTCAGTAAGCGAAGGGTGCAACGAGAGTGCCGGCGTCTGAGCGATTGCTAGTTTAACCGAGGGGGCGAGGAAGTTTGACTATTGATCAGTTGTCCACTTGACTGATCTAATAGTAGTTGTAGAACGGACACAGCTTCTCGTTCGATCCCACAGACGGCGCCAAACTGTGGGGGAAAATCTTCGTGCCGACCCGAAGATTTTGCCTCACCAGTCAATTGAAGTTTCGAGTTGGAGAAATCGTTGCTCGATCTGTTGATTGAAGTTATTGCTTTCGATATGCAAACAGAGAGAGAGATGCAATCAGAGAGTTGACACGAGAGATGTGATCTTGGAGTTCAGCCGAAGCCTACGTCTCCGTGCTATAGGGTGCAACCCGAATTCTCTAATACTTATATCGAAGTGATCTCGACAGGCCGAGTATCACTGAAAACACTCTAGTCTCTTCGAAGGAGCGAAGAAGATCAAAGAGAGGTGGAAGATGGGGAACTAAGAAATTCCAGAGCTCTGGATTCTGAAAATCAGATCTCAGAGTGGAAATCAGAAATTTCGGGATCCATTTACATTCGAAGGCTCTACTATTTATAGAATTTCTGGGGAGGAACTCCTGGGTAAATGGCGGTCTCTGCTGCCGTATCTGGGGATCCTCTAGGTAAAGCTGGTGGATCCCGCTACTGTCTCCTGGGGGTGGGGATTCCACAGGCTCTTGGGCCCACCAGGCAGGGTCGGTGGGTCCCTCTGTAGTCTTCGGGGGCCCACCAGGCAGGGTCGGTGGGTCCTGTTGTAGTCTTCGTGGGCCCACCAGGCAGGGCCGGTGGGTCCCGCTGTAGTCCCACTAGGCAGAGCTGGGGGTCCCACTGTTTGCAGACTTCTTGCCAAAATTTGCACCCATAGGGGGATTAGATCGAAAGAGAGGGGGAAGGGAGGCCGGGGAGGGGGGGAGGAAATAGAGAGAGAGAGAGAGAGGGCCGGAGAGGGAGAGGGTTAGGTTGAAACAGAAACAAAAAGGGATCGCTGAACTTGTTAAATCGCAGGGTTTTTACCGACGAAATTTATATATTCCGTCGGTAAAAAGTCTTCTTATACCAACGGAAATATAATTCCCGTCGGTAAAAATCGATGACAAATCGCAGGGTTTTTACCGGATCTCTGAAAAAAATCGCAGGGTTATTACCGACGGAATTTATATATTCCGTTGGTAAAAAGTATCTTTATACCGACGGAAATATAATTCCCGTCGGTAAAAATCGATGATAAATTGCAGGGTTTTTACCGGGTCTCTGGAAAAAATCGCAGGGTCTTTACCGACGGAAACTATATTTTTCGTCGGTAAAAATAAACCAAAAAAAATAGTAAAATATATTACCGACGGATGGTTTTATTTCCATCGGTAATAACCTATATTACAGATGAAAATAATTAATACCGTCGGTAAATATATATTACCGACGGATAATATATAACCGTCGGTAATAAATATGCAAAAAAAATTAAAAAATTCTAAGTTATATTACCGACGAAAAATATTGTTCCTGTCGGTAAAATATATATTATTACCGACGGAATGATTAATTTCCGTCGGTAAAAAACCTATTTCTTGTAGTGTGACTTGAGTGTCGGAGGGTCTGCACTCCATAGGGAGCCAGTCGTTCACATATCTTTTGGATCCTGCAGGTCGCCGGAGAAGCAAAATGAGATTTTTGCCCGATATTATGCATCAACTCGTCAGTCAAGCACTACAAGATTATACTTAAACCTTTCATATCTAGCTCCTCTCGTGCCCCATTGCCCAACATTGCTGGTTTTCTTGATTTTCTGAGCAACACCTTATGGTGTGACGGCCAAAATCCAAGAGCCAATAGCCAAGACTCCTAAGACAAGAAAAGCCAAGATGGATAACACGAGGCGAGGTGTCCAAGGTCACAAATTAGTTCCACATCACCATGAGAAAAAGAATTGTCAGGCTATAAATATAACTTCTCATCCCAAATAGATATGTCACATTTTAAAACCATGAGACGCTAATGAGCCTTTAAGAACTTCGTAGGTAAGCATGCTCAAGAGAGAGAAATACTAGGATGGGTGACCACCTAGAAAGTTCTCGTGCACGCACGGACAAAGCGAACAATATCATGTCTGTGTGTGGAGTGATACTTTAAAATGGTATTAGAGTCAAATCTCCATGGGAAGCCAGGGGCATCTAATCCCACACGTGGACATGAAGCCCTTAAAGGGGGTGGATTGTGACAACCAAGATCTAAGATTCAATAGCCAATAATCAAGACTCCTAAGATAGAAAAAGCCAAGATGGATGAGATGAGGTATCTAAGGCCACGAATTAGTCTCACATCGCTTGGAGAGAAAGAATTTATTGGCTATAAATATAAGGGTTAGTTTGACTTACCCTCCGCCCCCCTAATTTTTATGGTACCGTCTGACAGACGTTAAAATGGTAAAATTGGGGGGGGGGGGGGGGGGGGGGGGGGGGAGGGTTAGTAAGTCAAAATAACCCTTTTCTTTATTAATTCAATTCAATGGCAGAGAAGGAGCAAAAGCTCCTTAGTGTCTCCTCTTGGAAACATTTCTTCTTCTCGGAATGACTCTCTCCACCACTACCACGGCTACGATCTAGGGTTTCTATCCCGGAGCGAGATCACAAGTATAGGGGAAATGATGGGATCATGGTGAGCCGCAAAGGGGTTTGAAGGTTTTTTGTATCTCCACCATCCTCTTCAAGAATTGGATTCGAAGGAGGAGTCATGATCTTGTTGGAGATCAATCTGGTGATGATCAGTGATCGGTGATAACAATTCTTGGTGGATAAAAGAGAACCCAGCAAAAAAATGATATTATTCATAGTGAGAACCAACAGAGATTGGAGAAGCGAGAGATCAGAGAGTTTGAATCGTTGGGAAGGATCTCTGGAGGCTCTTAGTTGGATTAGGGCACATATGAACCTCGTGCAGATGAAGACTCTGAACATGGTGCTCACCGCAAAGTCGATCACCGTCGTCACCAGATTGATCCCCGACGAGATCATGGCTCCTCATTTGAATCCAATTTCTTGAAAGGGGTGGTGGAGATACAAAAACAAACCCATCTATGGCTCACCATGACCCCGTAATTTCCCATGTACTCGTGATCTCGAGTCTGGATAGAAACCCTAGATCATGGTCGCAGTGGTGGTAACGGAGAGGGTCATTCCGGAAGAAGAGAGGATTCCGAGAGGAGTCATTGAGGAGCTTTTGCTCCCTCTCTGCCATTGAATTGAATTAATAAAAAAAATTTATTATTCTAACTTAACCCCCCGCCCCCCCCCCCCCCCCCTTTTTGGAAACATTATCACAGTGGGGCATTAAGTCAAAATAACCCTAAATATAACTTCACATCCCAAACAGATGTGACACGTTTTAAAACCGTGAGCCATTATAGATCCCATAAGAACTCAGTAGTTAAGCATTCTCGGGCGAGAGAAATACCAAGATGGGTGACCTCCTGGGAAGTTTTTGTGCATGTACGTGTATATCGAACAATATAATGTATGTATGGGGCGAGATGTTACATATGAAGACCTTGTTGAACCAACACAACCCTCGTTCTTTTTTGCTACAGGCTACAGCCCAAATTTTCCTTTTTCGTCAAATGTCTCCGCCTCAAAATTGAACACCATTAAGGCCTCCAATTCTTGTATTGCCTCTTTAGATATGATACCAGATATTATCAAATCAATAGATCTGACAACTGAACTTTATGGACTAATCTTTGTGGAAATACCAAACAAGCAGCAAGCCAAGATGAGAAGCTTATAAAAAAAATAATGAAAAAATGAGAGATGTGATTTTGGTGGTTCACACAAAATTGGGTTTTCTCTACTAGGGAGAGAGATCATTCTCCATTAATCAACAAATAGTATAAGGCACCAAGGGTTCAACCACAAGTAACAAACAAGAAAGATGTCACCCCCTTCCTACTATGCAAGCCCTTATCCAAGCTTTGACGAAAGCTTTAACACACAAGAGAATCATCTGAGAGACTATTTGAGAGATTGCCACTGAGAAGCCCACAACTAGTCAAGAAATAGCTACAAAACAAGGCTTGAGATTCGAGGAGAAGCCCAATAACAAATATATTATTTCTCTCCTTTTTCTCCTATCTCCTGTCCTCTCTCATCTATCTTCTTTCTTCTCTTACTCTCTTCTTTGTTGTATCTTTGTTCGGCTTCAATTGCGGCATATGTTGTTGCGGAATAAACACGATCAGGGAGTGACAAAATTTATCCAGTACATATCTTTTAACGTGATTCACCCACAAATGAGCTATATTCACAAATTACAATTTTTCTTCATAGTGACTGTACCCCACACCCAGCGCTCTGGTTTGTTTGACCATCTACCATGCTCTGACGTTCTGGTTCATCGCTCATCAACGATCCGTTGCAACATTGCAGTCCATGCTCTGCGTCCGACGCCTCCTTTGTTTATCACCCCGGAACCACCCTACGTCAGCGGTGCTCAATACTAGGCATCTCCACTGTTGACCACAGTTATGCCCATGACATCTCTCCACTGTTGACTGCAGTTATGCCCATAGCATGTCTCCACTATTGACCACAGTTATGCCCATGCTATCTAGTGTGTTGAGTCACATGTCAGTGACCCTATTAGCATGCACGCTCGTCGGCAGTTAGATTTCTCTGTATTCGTTAGCACATAATTGGTACCCGTCGATGCTTTTTGCACGCTTGTCGTCCCGCAGGCATGCCCGGCTAAGTCTGCCACACGTGCTACCGCACACCCATTTGACACCTTGGTCTGGTACCTATTGAAACCTCCATGTCGGCACCTGTCGGTGCCTCCTTAGCTATCTGCCGATAGCCTAGCACCCTGTTGCACTACAAGTGTGACTGCGGCTTGTGCGGGTGAGACCTCGGATCAGCCGTCCCTCGATCCTCCTACCCAAAATTCAAACAAGAAAGAGAAACGGAAGGTTATGATTCTCAGATCCCTCATTCGACGCTCAATTTAATTCAGAAAATCACTCTCTATTGCACTCTCAAGAAAATAGAAAATTCAGTCTTCGGGAGTGCGTACCTAGGCAACAAGGGTCATCCCCTATTTATAGGGTTCTCAGGTGAAAGGGTGATAGCAACTGCTATGCAGACGTGTCATGCAAGCTGTAAATTAGCTGTCTACAACTATAAATAAGTTGTCACTTCTTGATCTGGCGGGTATGACGGTTACTATGATAACAACCTCATAATATTCACTGATTCTCCATGACGTCGCCATAACTAAACGGTCGTTCAGTTTGTTATTCTCCTGATTTATTGAGCTTCGATAGATAGTTTTGGGCCCATCTTCATGTCAATAATTTCTATATATGTGATATGCTGAGGGTAAGAAAGCTAAATTATGTGGGGTGCCATGAAGGGACTATACCATCAGCCTTGAGGGCTCTTATGCACTCGCTTCGCAGAAGCATTCTCCCCATATTTGCTTATAAGGTTACACCACTTACACGTGGCTACCTTCAGCCAATCTTACGAGATTTGGATACTCAGAACGAGGGAATGGTGAAACTACCGTCTGCCCGATATCTTTCTTGGGTGACCGTAGGTTACCCTCTGTTATTTATTAGACTCAGGACACTCTGGCCTCTAACGATATTTTTGCCTTCTACCGGTCATACTTGATATGCAGCTGGCTAAACCGGTAACTTTCCCTATCAATCGGCTTTCATTTGCATCAGAGTTAACAAGATGATGCCACATGGGACATAATTCTCACGCATCTGTACGGTTGTGCTTGCTGCCATCGCGACTATAGTTGCCTCAGTCATCCATCATCGATGACTCACACCGGTGCTTATTGGCACCTCCACTAGCCACCCATAGGCAACTCGTCAGTCCACTCGTTAGTGGCTGGAATAGTTGCATGTCAGTGACTCGTGCCATCGAGATGTTCCCCCTCGATCAAGCACCTGCATATGTCTGTAACATCGCGGTACGTACTTCCCAGCGATCCATCTAGTGTCTCGATCTCCTTGGATCTGGGATGATTCCCAATCTTTGTTCCGTCGATCACCACGTCGGATCTACCATGTCGGAGAGGAGTCTTGGCCACACCCTCCTTTTGCATGCTTTCCTCCGACCATCCAAACCTCCAGGGGGGCACTGCGCCGTGGCCTCCTCGGGTTCTTGGCTAAAATTTGCCAGGACGACGCCTGGGGGTCACCCGAGCAATCCAACCGTCAGCCCAGCTCTGTGAGCAATTTTGCATGATCAAACCCCCCTAGGTCACCCACTGACCTTCCAGACCCCCTCCTGGGGCCTCATCATCGTCGGTGCATGTGTGGGTAAGTGTGTGTACATGCGCGCGTCGATGGGGGGGGCGGGGGGAGGAGGTCCCCTCTAGTCTTCATCGTTCCCCTATGTGAGGTGCTACATCTGCACCTCCCTAGGTCTTGGCTCCTTGATCTATGCCGCACCATGGCATCATAGATGGGGACAGCGGGGGTGCCCATGACTCCCCCTAGGGCTCTCGAGCTCCGCCAGTCGTCCACGTCGGTTTCACCTTGCTAGGAAGGAGGTGCCTTGGCTGCACCCTCTGTGGGGGAAGATTTCGGACGTCGTACGTGACCCTCCTCCAACAGACGATGGAAGGTTTTACCCTTCGAGATGTGGCACACTTCGAAGAGTTGAGCTGTCACTCAGGCGCTATAGAGTAGAGAGAAAGAGTTGACACAAGGTGTGAAGACGGAATCTGGCCGTAGCCTACGTCTCCGTGCGGTAAGACTCAACCTTTGAATCCACTATCTTTGGGTCAAAAGTAAAGCTACTCTCGACAGTCCGAGGAGTGCTTGTTACAAGTAGACAGAGGGTGGAATAAGCTCATAGGGAGTGAAAACCAGAAAGCTCGAGGAGCTCTGGAAAATAGAAAAATAGGATTCTGGTCTGGAATTCTGGATCTTGAATATTTTACAGGGTTGGCTATTTTTAGAGGTTTGGTTTATATGGAATATTCTTGTAATATTCCCAAGTATATCAGGGGTTTTGGTAAATACCCGGGAGGGGATTCACCAGAATCCATACAGTCTGCATGGACCCTAAGCAGGGTTGCGGTTATCTTTTTCGTGAGCCCCAGGCAAGGCTGCTGGTTCCACTGTCTTCTTTGTGGACCCCAGGCAGGGCTACAGTCCACTATCATGCTTGTGGGCCCCAGACAGGGCTATAGGTCCCACTGTCATGCTCGTGGGTCTTAGGTAGGGCTGCAGGTCCAACCGTCGTGCTCGTGGGCCCCAGGCAAGGCTACATGTCCCACCACAATCCTCGTGGGCCCCAAACAGGACTGCGGGTCCCACTATCATGCTCGTGGGCCCCAGGCAGGGCTGTGGGTCTCACTATCGTGCTTGTGGGCCCCATACAGGGTTGCAAGTCCTACTATAGAGCTTTAGTCAGATTTTGCACCCACAGTTATCCCGTCCTAGCTAGGTAGGTGTTAGCCTAACTGGTGCAAAATCGATCGTGCGTCTGCCGACCATCGTCTGTCTGTCGACCCCCTGTAGGGGCCGATCAACGTCCGTCTCCCGACCCATTGTACGGGGCTAACCATTGCACCCGCCGACCCCTTGCTAGGGGTTGGCCGAGTATGTGTTTGTCGACTGCATCCATAGCACCCATAACCTAGCTGGCCGAGAATTCAAGGTGCAAAACTAGTTGTTTAGGGCTATGCCTCTACGACCTCACTCGATCCTGCGAGCCGACCGAATGATGCACTCTTTTGTGTTACAGCTAACCAACTTACACAGCTCTCGATGAGTCGATGCAACTTCTACAACACCACCTTCGTTAAGCCTTTTGTTTCCTTGACCCGTATAATGGTGGCGACACGCTCTCTTTGTGCTATATTTCACTATGAGGTCCATCATTTCCTTTGATGTCTGTAGGGGGAAGAGAGGCCTACTGTACGCTTGATGTGGCGTGCTTCACTGCGAGCGACAGCTACTGCTCGAGCCAGAACAAATCCAGATGGTAAGCTGTTACGTAGAAGTAATGTTGACCTCTGGGCAAGGGAGGAGTAGAGAGAGTTGCAGCATGGCGGTGTGGAAGGGTTGCTGGAAGAAGCCAGGTTGTATCGTGTTGGAAATAAATCCATGATAGAGGACCGCAGCGGAAGCAAAGGGAAGGTCCGAAGACCGTAGGTGATGTGTGTTACATATCAAAATTTTTATTGAAACAAACTACATGTGCGTGTATGAACCTAGCATGGCAACTACGCTAACCCCTAACATCGATCTAGCATGAAGAAAACAATCTAGCATGCATGCATGTTCTATCCACACTAGATCTACATGTAAGAGATCATACCTCCGTGCGGATTCTTTCACCGCAACAAACTTCTTCTTTGTCGATGGACACGGCCTCGGATATGCTCGACATAGCTTTGGTACAACAGCCATAGATTTCTACTCTGAACTTCGATTTAGCTAAAATTTGGACTGCAAGTAGAAGACTTCGAGATGCAACTTTTTTAAGTAGTTTCATGTTGTTTGGAGTTCTATTAATCCTGAAATCATAGAAACAACATTGATCTTCTGCTCAAATTCTGGACAAAAAAAGTTTATGAGGAACGCCTTCATGTTCACCCGATCTCGCATGATGCACGGCACCTCATCGATGGATCTCTGAGTGCCTCCATGCATCGAGCCTTCTCTGTCTTCGATTCACCATGCGAGGAAGAGCCGTATCAAAAACCCTTGTGTACATGCGTTAGAGAGGCGAAAAAGAGAAGGGGGGCGACTAGGGCATCATCACATAGGGCCGGCCCCCCTCTCATTATCCCTATATAGGGGTCGGCCCCATCTTAGCTTGCATATAGCACAGGGCCGGCCCCCTATTGCCATACAAGGCCAGCCCCCTAAAAGTCAATGCTCTTTGAATTTAGTCCCCCTCCTCTTGAAGCTTGCTAGCAACTCCTAGAAGCTAGGGAGGGGGTGGCCCATGTGTGTCCCCGCTTGCTAGGGGTGGCCAAGCTAGGGTATGGTAGTACTTTGGTTTCCCAAAATACCCCCATGCCACTAGTTGATTGCCCCTCTTGCTCGGGAACTCACACAGCACACTTACATGGGTTATGACTAGTGATTCCACTATTACCAGGGTGCCCTTAGTAAACACCTAGGGTGCCCCTAGTGAAGTCAACCAGTCAACTCGCAATACGAACCAGTGCATCGCACCCGTGTAGCGAAGCCCACTAAGGTAAGGAGATGACTGTGTGTGTCTCCGTACTACTCCGGGATTTCCCCTAGCACACACGCACCCACGTATCTACCGTGCACTAGTGTGATGCACACACGGAGCATAGGGTTATAAGGGTTGGACTAATTACTTCCTCTAACTATGTTCTGTGGGGGAAAATCTTCGTGCCGACCCGAAGACTTCGCCTCACCAGTCAGTTGAAGGTTTGGGTCGAAGATCGTTGCTCGATCTGTTGATTGAAGTTGTTGCTTTCAATATGCAAACAGTGAGAGAGAGATGCAATCGGAAAGTTGACACGAGAGATGTGATCTCGGAGTTCAGCCGAAGCCTACGTCTCCGTGCTATAGGGAGCAACCCGAATTCACTAACACTTGTATCGAAGTGATCTCGACAGGCCGAGTATCACTGATCACCCTCTGATCTCTTCAAAGGAGAGGAGAAGATCAAAGAGAGGTGGAAGATGGAAAGCTGAGAAATTCCAGAGCTCTGGATTCTGAAAATCAGATCTCAGAGTGGAAATCAGAATTTTTCGGATCCTTTTACATTCGAAGGTTCTGCTATTTATAGGATTCCCGGGGAGGAATTCCAGGGTAAATGGCGGTTTCTGCTGCAGCATCTGGGGATCCTCTGGGTAAAGTTGGTGGGCCCCGCTGCCATCTCCTGGGGGATTCCACAGGCTTTTGGGCTCACCGGGCAGGGCCAGTAGGTCCCGCTATAGTCCTCGGGGGCCCACCAGGCGGGGCCGGTGGGTCCCAGTGTTGTCTTCGGGGGCCCACCAGGCAGGGCCGGTGGGTCCCACTGTTGTCTTCGGGGGCCCACCAGGCAGGGCCGGTGGATCGCGCTGTGGTCTTCGGGGACCCACCAGGCAGGGCCGGTGGATCCCGCTGTGGTCTTCGGGGACCCACCAGGCGGGGCCGGTGGGTCCCGTTTGTTTTGCAGATGTCTTGTCAAAATTTGCACCCACAGTTACCCCCTCCAAGTTAGCTAAGAGGCCACCTTGGCTGGCTTGGATTCTTGGTGCAAAGTTATCGACCCCCTGTCACAAATGCAAAGGAGCTTTGTTCGAGTGTTAGCGTCGAAAATAAGGCTGATCGGTCAATTTCTGACTGATCGGTCAAATATGACCGATCGGTCAATTATGACCGATTGGTTGAATTTGATCGATCGGTTAAATTTGACCGATCGGTTGAATTCAACCGGTCGAGGTTGGAGTGATCGGTCAGAAAACACAGTTTTCTGACCGATCTAGTAAGGATTTGACCGATCGGTTGAATTTGACCGATCGGTCAAGTTTGACCGATCGATTGAATTCAACCGGTCGAGTTTGGAGTGATCGGTCAGAAAACACAGTTTTCTGACCGATCCAGTAGGAATTCGACCGATCTGTTGAATTTGAGCGATCGGTCATGTTTGACCGATCGGTTGAATTCAACCGGTCGAGTTTGGAGTGATCGGTGACAAGGCCAAGTTTTTGGCCTGATCCTAGTAAAAAAAATCGACCGATCGAATGAATTTGACCGATCGGTCAAGTTTGATCGATTAGTTAATTTCAGCCGGTCAAGGTTTGCGGGATCGGGCAAAAAACTAAGTTTTTTGCCTGATCCAGTAGAAAATCGACCGATCGGATGAATTTGACCAATCGGTCAAGTTTGACCGATCGGTTAAATTCAACCGGTCAAGGTTTGTGGGATCGGGCAAAAAACCAAGTTTTTTGCTTGATCCAGTTGAAAATCAACCGATCGGATGAATTTGACCGATCGGTCAAGTTTGACCGATCGGTTAAATTCAGCCGGTCAAGGTTTGTGGGATCGGGCAAAAAACTAAGTTTTTTGTCTGATCCAGTAGAAAATCGACCGATCGGATGAATTTGACCGATCGGTCAATTTTGACCGATCAGTTAAATTCAGCCGGTCAAGGTTTGTGGGATCAGGCAAAAAACCAAGTTTTTGGCCTTATCCAGTAGAAAATCGACCGATCGGATGAATTTGACCGATCGGATGAATTTGACCGATCGGTCAAATTTGACCGATCGGCTAAATTCAGCCGGTCAAGGTTAAGTTTCGAACCTGCCCTTTCGAGGAGGTAGTATAGCTTGTTCTTCTTCTTTGATCTTCGGGCAGAGTTTTGAACATTGATGGAGTTCGATTTTTTCTGTTTTCGAATCTCTGGTTTGTCTGAATGAGGTTTTTTGAACCGGCGGTCCGGTTCACTCGGACCGGTGGTTTGCTTGGACCGGTGGCTCGCTTGGACCGGTGGCTCGTTTGGACCGATGGTTTGACGCTTCGTCTGGTCCCGACTGTTCGCCTGGTTTTGCACTTGCTATGGATAGATGCCACGCGTACCTGCAAAAACACGCGATTTGATATAGTGATGACACGTGTCCTCTCGATTTGTGCGCCTAATTCTCTCAGGATACTTAAGCTTCTCTGGCTGTCATTTTTGCCTCACGCTTTCAAAATTTTTCGAAGTCCAGACTCTTTTGCTCCCGATTTCTTATTCTCTGCTCTCGCTCGATCGGTCAAATGGCCTCCTCCGGTAGTTCGAAGAAGTCGGGTGCAGTTCCCTTGAAGAGGAAGGGGAAGGAGATCGCTGAGGTTCCATCTCCTCCGAAAGGACATGGCAAAGGCATGGCGGTGCTTGCCAAACTTGGACAACTGGGCAAAAGGCACCAAGGAGTAGGGTTTGCTTCAGCGCCATCAAGGCCAGAGCACATCCCCAAGGCAAAATTTGTTTTGGGCCCGCTGATGTCTCTGACAGAGGAACCGTAGTATATGTACAATACCGGTGGCCAATTCACAGATGCAAAGAGGAAGAAGTGGCAAACACTGCTCGCTTGCTTCACAGAAGGGAAGGTGCGACCTTCGCTCCCGGGGATCCAGTCTGCCTTTGGCATTGACAAGAAGACGATCTTCACCAACTTCCCCAGCAAGGAGCAGGTCATGGGAACCATCGTGACTATCGGCCAACTCAACTGTGGTCTGCGCCTTCCGCTGCCACCCTTCGCCGCGAGGTTACTGAACACCTCCGGCCTTTGCCCCGGGTAAGTCTCTGGGAATGCCTGGAGGATCATTTACGCTTTCTGCCGCATAGAGTCGGACTTCCAGGAGGATCTGAAGGCATGCTACTCCAGCATACCAGAGGATGAAGTTGCCCGGATCGAGCTTGGATATTTTTTCTATCATTATCGATGGGCTTGGAGGAAGGACAGTCCGTTCTTCAACTTGACCGGCGTATCTGCACTGCGTCCGATTGTTGACACAGTCCCTTCGGACAAACTATACACCGATTGGCCCATATCGGTTTCCGGTGCGTGGACTCCACTCTCCGTACCCGAGACCCCCCGGAGCGACGTGCACGATGAAGTGAAGATGTACTGCGAGGGAGGCGTCTTTGCTTGGACTTCGGAGAGGGTGGGAGCCATTGATAACTTGTTCCTAGAGTTAACTTGCGGCACTCGATCGTGGAAGCAGTTTTTGAACTGCCCGGTAAGGTACGGCAACGCTAACCTCCTCCATCAGCTTCAGGCTCGATACGAAGACAACGAGGTCTTGTACTCCGACTATGAGGAGGATCCTCATTCGGGCAAGATTGTCAGAAAGATTCGTGTTGAGAAGAAGGCTTATAGCGCAAGGCGCCGATTGCCTACCGCTGAGGAGAAGCTGGTGATACAACGAGGCCCAGCGAAGAAGAAGAGAAAAATCTTCATCGAGCCTCAATAGGATGAAGAAGAAAAGAAGAAAGAAGAAGATGATGGAGAAGAAGAAGATGCAGGAGATGATGGCAGTGATGATAGTGATGAAGATGGGGGTGGCGAGGATGATCTTCCTCCCACCCCCATTGATAGAGATGGTGGAAACGGGGGTGGTGAGGAAGAAATTCCTCCCACCCCCACTGGTGATGACCAAAGGCAGGGGGGTGGTGGGGAATTTCTTCCTCCCACTCCCACTGGTGATGACCAAAGGCAGGGGGGTGATGGGGATGATCTTCCTCCCACTCCCACTGGTGGCGCAGAAGAAGACTCCCAGCCTATTCCTATCGATGAGGCTAAGGCCCGTCGCATGGAAGGGGTGCTGGATGCAGAAGGCGACGGCCACAAGGTGGTTCCCGCCTATCACTTCGAGGAGTTGAAGAAGCACCCGATGCGCTTGAAGATAAAATTCTCGGGGAGTGAGGGGGTTGGAAGCAACCCCACGCCCCTCGATCAAATCCCTCCTGAAGTTCCTCGTCTCAAAGGAACGACTACAAGCGGGGGTTTGGAGGTTGAGCAACCTCCACCCCCCTCGCACTCTTTGGCTGAGGAGGTAGCTGCTATCGTGGCGGGACTCGTTCAGCCAAGCGGGCCACAAGAGGAAGGGGGTGTCTCACCTCCTCAGGGTGCTCCCTCTCCTATTCACTTGGAGAGGGAGAGCCGTGTGGGTGATGGGGCTCCCCAACCCCAGCCAGAGCCAACTCCCACCAAGGAGAAGTTGACCCCTCGGGGTAAGAGCTCCGACCGCGGGAAGGGAAAGGCTCTTCAAGTCGATGTCTCAGGTACTTGCAATAAGCCTTGATTGACTTGCCTTCGAAGTTTGAAAATATTCTAACTCTTTTGAACTTTTGTTCGATTTGCAGGGACTCCTGCGGGCATGACTTCACTTTTGAAAGATTTGGGTGAGGTTGACATCAACCACCCAATTCCTGTGATCCGGAAGCTCTGCAACCTTCCGGGGGCCCCGATCGAGGAAGCCTTTCATAGGCACGAGGTGGTGGTAAGTACACCAGCTTGAATTGTCTTTCGAATTGAATCCTCCGATATACTTCTATCATTTCTTGTTTGTTCGCAGAACTCAGCGGTTCTGAAATTCGGCATGAAGCTTTTCAAGAAGTACGGAGAGCGAGAGGCTTCATCTGAAGTCTCTCGCCTAACGGCTGAATTGGAAGCTGCCCACGAGGAAAAGGATAAGCTGAGGGAGCTTCTATCTTCCAAGAAGGAGGCCTTGAAGGCTAAGATTGAGGCCCTTCGCAAGGAAAAATTGGAGAGCAAGGGCTGGCAGAACGGCTACGAGGCCCGGGGTCACGAGCTCGAGGATTTGAAGAAGCGATTCTTCAAAATAGAGACCCTGGCCCACGACCGAGGGGTGGAGCTCTAGGAGTTGAAGGGCAAACTTGATGGCAGGGAAGCTGCTCTTGATGCAAGGGAGGCTGCTCTAGCTGCTAAGGAGGCTACTTCTTCTGCCAAGGAGGAGGCCCTTCAGAAGGAGTTGGAGCATATGCGCACTGAATGCGCGAGCTACAGGGAGACGGCTGAGAAAGCGGTAGAGGCACTCAGGGTTCACGCTAGCAGCGTCCGATCTTCTAAGGCTTCAGTGGCGAGCAAAGCTCGTGTTGGATCCGAGGAAGAGAAGTCGTGCGCACAAAGTGTGGCTAAGCCTTGAGATCTTCTATCTTCTTTTTTGTCGTTTGAACTTGTAAACTCTTGATATGTAACAGCTCACTCCTGTACTTAGCCAATTTTTGATAATAGAGATCCTTTTGGTGTTTAAAAATTGAATGTCTCTGGTATTGAATTCTTTGAATGTTGAGTTCTGGAATGTTATTGGAATGATTGAATATTCATACACTTAAAAATAAGGGGTCGAGTTGCAACTCAATCACCCGAATTTGTTAAGTAACTCGAAAATTGAAGGTTGTTGCAATGCACAACTCGAAATCGTTTAACATTTATATGTGAGGGGTTGAGTCGCAACTCAAGTACCCAAACCTGTTAGATGATATTGAATTTGAAATTGAAGGTCATTTAACAGTTGTAAGTAAGGGGTAGTGTCGCAACACAAAGCTCCCAAACCTGTTAAATAGACGTAGTAATTTGAAGGTTGTGTTGTAGCACAGCCCGAAACCGTTTAATATTTGCTTGTAAGGGGTTGAGTCGCAACTCAAACACCCAAACTTGTTAAACGACCTGGTAATTTAAATGTAGACGATTTGAAACTACTTCAGAACTTGAATCGAAAAGCTGAACATTGGCACACTTGAATATTTGAAAGAGAACTTTATTCATCATGGTATTTACATCATGTTAAGATGCCTAGCATTCCAAGCTCGTGGCAGTCTTTCCCCTTCTGGTGAAATCAGCCGATAAGAGCCTTTGCCTCCCACTGATTCGACGATATATGGACCTTCCCAGTTGGGAGCAAGTTTCCCACTGCTGTGTTCCTTCATGTTGTAGAAGACTGCTCTGAGGACCAGACTGCCCATTGGGAACTGTCTCTTATAGATCTTCTCATCGTAGGCTCGTTTGATCTTCTGCTGATACTTGGCAATACGAAGGGATGCTTGGTCTCGTAATTCTTCAGAGAAATCCAGATCATCGACGCGAAGCTCTTCATTGATCCCTTCTTCAACTGCCTTGGTCTTCAATGTATTTGATATGTTCTCTGTCGGGAGTACTGCTTCCGATCCATATGTCAGACGGAAAGGTGAGAACCCTGTTGATCTTCTCGGAGTTGTGCGATATCCCCAAAGAACTTCAGGTAGAACTTGTTCTCATAATCCTTTCTTGTTGTTGAGTTTCTTCTTGAGTATACCAAGAATAGCTCTATTGGATGCTTCAGCTTGACCATTGCATTGAGGATATCTCGGAGTTGAATAAAAGAGTTTGATTCCGTTGTTCATGCAGAATTCTCTGAATTTGTCGGAGTCGAACTGAGCTCCATTATCAGCAACTAGAACTTGCGGTGTACCAAACCTTGAGAAGATGTTGTGCCGAATAAATTTGATCACTTCATCATCGGTCTCTCGAAAGAGTGGCACAGCTTCAACCCATTTGGTGAAGTAATCAGTGGCCAGTAGTAGATACTTCTTCTTGCTCGGAGTTGGGGGGAAGGGACCCAAGAAATCCAATCCCCATTGATGGAAAGGCCAGGGACTTGATAGTTGATGGAGTTCATCTGCAGGGAGATGGATGGCGCGGGCATGTCGTTGGCAAGGCTCGCACCTTTGAACCACTTGCTGAGCATCCCTTGCCATTGTTGGCCAGTAGTAACCTTGTAGTTTCGTCTTGGCTTCAAGAGATCTTCCTCCCGAATGATTTCCACAATCTCCAGAGTGGATATCAATCAGGATTGCCTTTGCTTGCTCGGGACCAAGGCACTTGAGCATCACCCCGTTGTGAGATTTGAAGTATAGGTCTTCTTCCTGCGTGATAAATCATGGGAGCTTCCTTTGAAGTCTTCGGGCTTGATTGGGATCTTCTGGTACTTTGCCATGTTTGAAGAAGTCAAAAATTCGTTGTCTCCAATCTTCAAGCTCACTTGTAGTAGTAAGGTTCAACATGAATTGATCTCCACCCCAGATCTCTTTGTAGCAGCAAGGATCAGTTGTTCGGGGGTGGTCACTACACCAAAATCAGGATTTAGTAACACAGCCAACTGTTATAAATATGTTTAGTAACACAAAAGAACCGTTAAGAGTATGGCGTTACAGATATTTGTAACACTTTTTGTAACAACTGTTACTAATTGACCGTTACAAATTGTCTGTTTTGGTGTAGTGGGTCTTGGGCACTTCTTGATAATCGATTTGTATTTGTCTTCCTCCGAGTGAGTCTCCAAGAACTGAGGCAGCATTGGCTAAGGCATCTACTTCTCGGTTCTCTGCTCTTGGGATTTGAACGAATTCAGTATTAGTAAAACGTTGTTGAAGACGTCGTACTAAAGCCAAATAGAGTTGCATTCTCTCTTCACGAGCTGTGTACTCTCCATTGATTTGCCTTATGATCAGTTGAGAATCGCTGTAGATGATGATTTGATCTACCCCCAGGGATTCAGCCATTTCGAGTCCGGAAATGAGTGCTTCGTATTCGGCTTCATTGTTGGTGGCACTGAACCCGAGGAGAGTGGCCTTCTGTAGATGATCAAGTTCGGGGGATACCAAGACTATCCCAGTTCCCGAACCGATTGCACTTGAAGCTCCATCAGTGTAAAGCTTCCATGGAGAGGTTGTGGCGATTGCTTCGAAGCTTGGATTGGTTTTTGTTGCAAGACTGATCGGAGTATCAGCTTCATCTTCTAGGCGCATATCGATGTCTTCTTCCCAAGTGATGGGGTCTTCGACAGGAAAATCAGCTAGAAAATCAGCAATGGCTTGACCTTTGATGGAAGTGCGAGATTCGAATTGAATCCCCAGAGCACTCATTTCGATCACCTATTTAGTCATTCGACCAGCTCGACCAGCTTTGTCCACGATATCTTTGAGTGGGTGTTCTGAAATGACAGTGATCTGATGAGAGACGAAGTAGGGTTGGAGGCGACGCGATGCAGTGAGCAAGGCCAGGATGACCTCAGTTTTGGAGTAACGAGTCTCAGCCGGAAGAAGAGTATGACTGATGTAGTAGACTGGATGCTCGATGCCTTCTCTTTTACTGACGAGGACCGCACTGATTGCTTGATCGGTCACGGCGAGATAGAGCCATAAGTCTTCTTTGGGAAGAGGAGCCGTCAGGATAGGAGCTTGCACCAGATATTTCTTGATGCCTTGAAAAGCTTCTTCGCAAGTTGAACTCCACCCTGAAGTATCCGCCTTCCGTAGTTTGTCGAAAAGAGGCTTACATTTGTCGGAAGACTTTGAGACGAACCGATTGAGGGCAGCAAGCCTTCCAGTGAGACGTTGCACTTCCTTCCGATTGGTAGGTGATGGCATGTCGAGGATGGCTCGAATTTGATCGGGATTGGCTTCAATGCCCCTCCTGGTCACAAGATGACCCAGGAATTTGCCCGATTGAATTCCGAAAGCACACTTGGCCGGATTGAGCTTCATACGATACTTTCGAAGGACTTGAAAGGTTTCCGCCAGATCGGATAAATGCTTTCCTCGACTGGAGCTCTTTGTAAGGAGATCGTCGACGTAGACTTCGACGTTGCGACCGATTTGATCTTCGAACATCTTTGTGACCAACCTTTGATAAGTGGAACCAGCATTTTTGAGGCCGAACGGCATCACATTGTAACAGTAGAGACCTCTGCTAGTCACAAAGCATGTCTTCTCTTGATCATCAGGATGAGGTGGAATTTGATTATACCCAGAGTATCCATCCATGAAGGATAACAACTCGTGGCCAGCAGTGGCATCGACGAGTCTGTCTATTCTTGGCATGGGGAATGGATCTTTGGGACAAGCTTTGTTGAGGTTGGTGAAGTCGATGCACACTCTGACCTTTCCGTTCTTTTTTGGGACAGCAACTATATTAGAGATCCAAGTAGGATACTCTACTTCACGAATGAAGCCTGCTGCAAGTAGTTTGCTGATATCTTCTTGAACGACAATTTGTAGTTCTGGTCGGATTGTGTGTGGCTTTTGCTTGACGGGCTTCACTTCTTCTTTGATAGCAAGCCGGTGGCAGGCATCATCTGGATTGATCCCTGGCATGTCTTCAAAACACCAGGCGAAGACGTCGATATTGGATTGAAGGAAGGATACCATGTCTTGCGCTTCTGCGTCGCTAAGACTGGTACCAATAAATGTTTGTCGAGAGAGATTTCCACTGCCGATATTGATAGGGATGATTTCTTCAATTGAAGGCGAGGCTTCCCATTCGATTGGTGGAGGCTCGGCCAGTGGAATCTCCTTTAATTGCTATTTGGAAGAGGGACCAGCTTCGTCTCGAGGTCTCTTTGGAGGAGCAATATTGATCTTACGATCTGTTTTAGCTGCAGCAGCCTCACAAGACCTCCCAGCTTGCTGATCGCCTCGAATACAGACAATGCCTTCTCCCGTTGCAAACTTGAGTAGTTGGTGGTAAGAAGAAGAGATGGCATTGATCTGGTGGAGGAATGGTCGCCCGAGAATGGCGTTGTAGCCGGACACTCCTTCGACAATTGCAAACCTCACCGAGACTCGAGTTTCTCGGCTAAGGTCGAGAGTGAATCTCGATTCACCCAACGTAATGCTTTGTTCGCCGTTGAAGCAAGTGATCACAGTCAGGACGACGTCGAGGCTTGAGTATTTATGTCCCAGACGTTTGAAACAATCTGAGAACATAATGCCAATGGAGCTCCCGGTGTCGATGAGGATTCGATTGACGGTGCTTCTGTCGATGAGGAGTTTCAAGACCAGGGGGTCTCGATGGGGAGTATGAACTCCTTGAAGATCGGAGTCGTTGAAAACAATGGATGGCCAGGCTAAACCTTCGATAGGCTTCTCGATCCAGGTATCCTCCTTGTTCGCAGCAGAACGAACGTGGAAGATGCGTCGAACTTGCCGATCTACTTCCTTCCCGGTCAAAGTTTGATTGTGCAATGTTCCGTAAATACCAAAGACGTTGGCATTCACAGAGATTGGTTGCCGGTTGGAGGAGATTTGATGGACCCAACATGCTTCTTTCCCCTTTGCAGAGGCTCGACGTTGATCTTGTCCGCCTTTGACGAACTCTTGAAGATGGCCTTCTCGCAATAAGTCTTCAAGATGGAATTTCAGCCGATAGCACCGATCGGTGGAATGGCCATGACTTCGGTGGAAGTCGCAATACACTGTTTTGTCAGCCGTAAATTTTGAGTTTGGCTGAAGAGGATTGGGCCTTCGAAGGAACTCCTCGTGTTGAATGCGGTCGAGTATCTGCTCGATTGGTAAATTCCACTCGGTGAAAGTGGTCTTCGTTGGAGATCGTCGTCCGTCATTCTTTGATCGCTTGTTGGCTGGAGGGGCTGCTGCCTCAGCATTGTGGGCTTTGGCAGCATACTTGGGAGCTTCTCTTTCCTCCGGTCTTCGCTTCGTTTCTCGCCCTTTTCGAGCGACTTGATCATCTTCAACCTCGATCTCTCTCTGGATTCGATCGAACATAGAACCCAGAGAAGGAGGGGGATTGCGGATGAAGTCATTGTAGATATATTGGTCGAAGCGGAGTGCATTCTGGAAAGCTAACATGATAGCTTCATCATCCAGATGTCTCCCAGAGAGGGCAGCGTGCTCGTTGCGGAAACGCCTTGTGAAGCTGCGGAGACTTTCGTCGGCGCCCATCCTCAATCTATAGAGAGAGTCTAGCTTCTTTTCCGGCTTCATGTTCAGCTGGTAGTACTGTACGAAGAGGTTGGCCAAAATTCCGAACTGAGTGATGGACTCAGCTCGAAGATTATGGTACCAATCAAGGGATGGCTCGTCGAGGCTTCCTGCGAAGGTGCGACAGAGCACGTTGTTCTCCTCTTCGTGCGGCGTCAAGGCTTGCTTGAATGCGAGTACGTGGAGAGTCGGATCTCCTTTGACGCAATTGAATTTGGGGAGAGTGGGAGTTCTCCATCCCCTTGGAAATATTGATTCGAACAAGCTTCGATGGAGTGGCCCGGTGGAGGAGTATCCATCTCTACGACCATGCCCTCGACTAGGATGTGGATCGAGAGGCAAAATCGAGAGGTCTTGTTCAGGCCTTGGAATATCAGCAGGTTGGAGTCGGTGACGAAGATCCGATCTGAGTCCACGCTGAAATGACATAGATGGAGAGATTCTACTCTTTGAAGGAGCGCCTTTCATCTGATGCTTCCTTGGTATGTCGAGCTTTGAAGGTGTCTTCCTATCGCAGTTGCGACCAGAAGAGGATTGGGAGGATTCATCGTCAAGGCGATCCCAAACACTCTGCTTCCATAGGGCAGCAGAGGGAGTTGGGTCGCGAAGAACCCTCCCGGGGGCAGCAGTGCCCATTGACCTCCGTTGCTCGGAGTGGATTGAAGGTCGTGGCCTATCGACCCTCTCATTAGTCGAGGGGATAGGAAGAGCAATTCCAGCCTCGGAGGCTGCCTTCTTGAGTGCGTCCCTCTCAGCAGTGAGGGTGGCATTCTGCTTTGCTAATTGAAGTAGTTAGAAATCAACCGCCGAGATTTGATAGGTTGAAGGAAAATCTTCAGCGGGAGCAGGGGTTGTATGCCTATGGATGCGGAAAAAAGCGCGGGTCGTCTTTATTGCGAATCACACGAGATTACAATTGTGGCCGGGACCCGGGTTGCTCGGGGGTGACGAGTCCGGGTTGCGGCGAGTTTTGATCAGGGGATTGTGGGAAAGATCTTCTGGGGGATCCCTTTGATCCGCGTCTCCACGTGGTGTTCGTGCGAGAGCTCTGAAGGGGCTGCCCAGGACAGGGGATTTACAGGGAGAGGGTTTTGGAGAGGCTAAGGAATGTCCACCGTTGCTTTGTCCCTTCCGTGCTTCGCGCTTTCTCGGCTAGGGGGTTTTTGGCTTCGTTCCTCGGTCTTCGCGTCTTCCTCGTTCCTTGCTTGACCTCGGTGTCCTTGATCGTCGATTCGCGGCGTCGATCTAGCTTTTGGCGTTGGCTTTGGCTTTGGCTTTTTGGCTTTGGCTTTGCTCCGGCGTGGCTCTGGCTTTTTCTTTGCTTCGGCGCTTGCACTTGGACGTAGCTGGGAGAGACTTGCGATGCTTTCGTTCTTCCGGACTTCGCGTCGTATCGGCTAGAACGTGCGGTGCTTTTGCTCGTGGCCGGCGTAGTCGCTTGGCTTTGGCACTTGCGTTGCTTTGGCGCGGGCTTTACTGGGGCTTTGCTTTGGCTTCTTGCGTTGGCTTTAGCTTTGGCGTCAACTCGATCTTCTTCTTCGAACGACGTGGGCTACTTCTCCGGTGCTTCGACGGTTTACGTATCGACTGGACTTCTCTTCTTCTCCGGGCTTCTTTGGCGTGATCGGAGTCGAAGAATGCTTTCGAAGATGGTGGGGGTAGCACCGATCTCCGTGCGACGGTTGTGGCGTCGGCTTTTGTTGATGAAGACGATGAGGGTAGCGACGGTCTCCGTGCGACGGTTGTAGCGTCGGCTTTTGTTGATGAAGACGACGAGGGTAGCGACGGTCTCCGTGCGACGGTTGTAGCGTCGACTTTTGTTGATGAAGACGACGGGGTAGCGACGCTTCAGACGATCTGCTCCAGGCTTTCTTCTTCGTGGATGGGGCAGGCGTTAGTCGAAGACGACGGGGTGATGACGCTTCGCTTCTCTCCTCCGGGCTTTGGGGCTTGATCGGGATCGAGGATTTGTTGGAGCCGACGGGGTAGTGCCGCTCCTCTTCTTCTCCGGGCTTTTGAGCTTGATCGGAGTCGAAGCTTGTTGGAGACGACGGGGTAGTGTCGCTCCTCTTCTTCTCCGGGCTTTTAGGCTTGATCGGAGTCGAAGCTTGTTGGAGACGACGGGGTAGTGCCGCTCCTCTTCTTCTCCGGGCTTTTGGGCTTGATCGGAGTCGAAGCTTGTTGGAGACGACGGGGTAGTGCCGCTCCTCTTCTTCTCCGGGCTTTTGGGCTTGATCGGAGTCGAAGCTTGTTGGAGACGACGGGGTAGTGCCGCTCCTCTTCTTCTCCGGCCTTTGCTTCTGGCGTCTTCGGAGTCGAAGGGTTCTTCTTCTCCGAGCTTTCTTCTTCGTGCACGGAGTCGAAGGGATGATCTTCGTGTGCAAGGGTCTTCACGTTGATGAGGACTTCCAGTAAGCCGATCCCTCGGGACAGGCTTGACTGTGCCTCGTGAAGCCTTGGGTCGGTGAAGAAGCGTCTCCTCTTCTGCAGAGCTCCCGCGCTTTGTCTTCAATCTTCGACCATTTTTTCCTTCCCCCACCCCCTCTATTTATAGGCAAAGAGGTGGGGAGAGAGATATGGGAACTTTTTAATTTTAAATCCCTTTTGTATCTCTCTCATAATTACCCGGATTTTATTCATCCATTGATGAAGGGAATAACATTTAGTTGTTTTCCTTTTCTGGCGGGTGCAATTATGGCTGGATTTTGCGCACGAAATCGATGGCGATCGGGCGCTTCGTCTTGTGCGTCGGATCGAGGGATCGGCGCAGATCCGCGTGTGTGCAGACGTCATACGCTACCTCCCCCCGCGCATGGCGGTATTTTTTCCTTTTCTTTCTTTTCTTTCCTTTTCTTTTCTTTCCTTTTTCTTTTCTTTCCTTTCTTTTCTTTCCTTTTTCTTTTCTTTCTTTTTTTCTTTTCTTCCCTTTCCTTGCAGGGCCGGCCGGCCTCTCCATGGGGTTCGGTCCCCACTAGGGCCGGCCCTATGGGGTTCGGACCCTAGTAGGGACCGGCCCCTCTTGAGGCGGGGTCCGGGTCCGTGTCGGCGCGCGCGAGTTGGGTCTGCGTGTCGGGTTTGCATCCACGTCTGTGCGAGCGAGTTGGGTCCGCGTGTCGGGTTTGCATCCGCGTCGGCGCGAGCGAGTTGAGTCCGCGTGTCGGGTTTGCATCCGCGTCGGCACACGTAAGTCGGGTTCGGGTCCGACGAAATTCGTGTGTCTACAATGCCCTATTGATGGATGAGGAGGTGGGGCAATCGGTCGATCAACCGATCTCCCACTACCTGATCGAGTATCCATATTGGGGGCAGCAAGGGGCTGCCCGAAATTGAGCCTTTGACTCATTGATCGAGTCTCAGGTCGAGGTTGACGTGTGTTACTTCCTTCTGGTTGACCCTGGTGCTTTGTCTTCGCCATTCAGAGAGCAAAGGGTGCAACGAGAGTGCCGGCGTCCGAGCGGTTGTATGCTTTAACCGAGGGGGCGAGAAAGTTTGACTATTATTGATCAGTTGTCTACTTGACTGATCTAATAGTAGTTGCGGAACGGACACAGCTTCTCGTTCGATCCCACAGACGGCGCCAAACTGTGGGGGAAAACCTTCGTGCCGACCTGAAGACTTCGCCTCACCAGTCAGTTGAAGGTTTGGGTCGAAGATCGTTGCTCGATCTGTTGATTGAAGTTGTTGCTTTCAATATGCAAACAGTGAGAGAGAGATGCAATCGGAAAGTTGACACGAGAGATGTGATCTCGGAGTTCAGCCAAAGCCTACGTCTCCGTGCTATAGGGAGCAACCCGAATTCACTAACACTTGTATCGAAGTGATCTCGACAGGCCGAGTATCACTGATCACCCTCTGATCTCTTCAAAGGAGAGGAGAAGATCAAAGAGAGGTGGAAGATGGAAAGCTGAGAAATTCCAGAGCTCTGGATTCTGAAAATCAGATCTCAGAGTGGAAATCAAAATTTTTCGGATCCTTTTACATTCGAAGGTTCTGCTATTTATAGGATTCCCGGGAAGGAATTCCAGGGTAAATGGCGGTTTCTGCTGCAGCATCTGGGGATCCTCCAGGTAAAGCTGGTGGGCCCCGCTGCCATCTCCTGGGGGATTCCACAGGCTTTTGGGCTCATCGGGCAGGGCCAGTGGGTCCCGCTATAGTCCTCGGGGGCCCACCAGGCGGGGCCGGTAGGTCCCGCTCTTGTCTTCGGGGGCCCACCAGGCAGGGCCGGTGGGTCCCGCTGTTGTCTTCGGGGGCCCACCAGGCAGGGCCGGTGGATCCCGCTGTGGTCTTCGGGGACCCACCAGGCAAGGCCGGTGGATCCCGCTGTGGTCTTCGGGGACCCACCAGGCAGGGCCGGTGGATCCCGCTGTGGTCTTCGGGGACCCACCAGGCAGGGCCGATGGATCCCGCTGTGGTCTTCGGGGACCCACCAGGCGGGGCCGGTGGGTCCCGTTTGTTTTGCAGATGTCTTGTCAAAATTTGCACCCACATGTTCTGTGAATCGAGGAGATGATTCAAGTACCATACATCATGTGGATAAAGTGGAATCTTCAGGGACCAGGGTTTATGGCTTCCAACTTATACTCGATCGACACACTACCCGAGTGTGCCATTGATTCTCTGAGTCCGAATTAACTTGCGTAGCCACCCAGAGTGTGACACATGCTGTACTCCAATTCCCCTGGACTTACTATGTTCTCCGCATACCCCTACTCTCCGCTTAGTAGTGGTAAACTCGTTGTCCCTTTACTTGGTGCCATGACGCGACTTGAATGGTGGAGACTACTGTTAGACTCGAGTACTCATATGACTCGGTTTCTTTCAGGTTGACCACGTATATCATACCTCCGATTACTCTGTCGAGTAATCGGAGGTGGTCACCAGTCCAATTGATGACCACCTGGCTAGGGTTTAATACGATGTAGGTCAGACCAAGGAACACACCTCCCATTAGGGGTATGGATCGTCTGCATGAGTGACACACTGATGTGACGCCAGCCGGGTAACCCAATACACCATGGTTTTGGGTTACGTAACTAGACCCTCACACATTGGTGCACCAAAGCACCACACAACTGGTTAGCCCACCAGAGGTGGCTCCTCAGGGTTTAGAACCGTTTTACCCTAAGCAGAAACACGGTTTAGTGCATTTGACTGGTCTTCAACAGTGCATGTCGACCTCCTACCAAGGGTTGGCCGTTTACATGTTTGTCATCCCACTGTCCGAGCTGACAGTCGTCAGACTACCGACCCGTTGCTTGGGGTCGACCATCTTCTGTCTGCCAACCCGTTGTCTGGGGCCAACAATTGTCTGTCTGTTGACCCATTGCCTGGGGTAGACATGCAGTGGTATGGTGGGTGGTGAAGGTTAATAGTAGTACGTTTTGTAGAATGCCGAGGGGTACAATGTCTCCGTGCATTTGTCGATCAACCAATCCTGGGCATTCTGTACTGACTCGATGTTTGCAGACAGAATGCGAGGTGCTTCGTACTGCTTGGGTGCTTGCTGCCAGAGTCTGAGGTGATTTACTCCACCTCGGTGTTTACAGACAGCGCGAGGTGTTCAACGCCTTAGGCGCTCAACGAGCCCAAGGCCCTACCATTGGCATTCTTCTGGTGAAAGCATCGCTCCCCCCTAGAGCGAAGAAATCCATCTGCATTTAATGAGATCTGCATCCCTGGTCTCAAGATCGATTTATATCCTTCATCATTCGACAAGTCCAAGGACATGACCTTGGTAGTCAAGGACAAAGTTCGAGGCAAGTAATCATCAATGTGGCAGACAAAAAGAGAGTTATTGAAGTGTTACATTAAGACAGGTAGACCCTGGATCCGAGCACAAGCGACCTTGTAGACCTTGGTTGGTCGGAAGGAGGCCCAGTATTCTTTACGCCCTAAGGAACGATGCTGCGCTCCCGTGCCTCTTGCGGTTGTGAAGTTGACAAAAGCATAACCCAAGTTGCTCCCATTCCTGAAATCCCGGGGAAGATACAGGGAGTCGTATTCCGATAGGATGGCGTCACCTTCTTGTTGCTTCAAATTCTCCATACGATAGTGCTTACCGAGTATCTATCGACCCTATTGTCCGGGGCTGACCATTGCGCTCGCCGACCCCTGTCAGGGGCTGGCCGAGTGCATGTCTATCGACCCGTTGTTCGGGGACGACAGTCGCACTCGCCAGCCCCCTGAAGGGGCCGACCGAGTGCGTGTCTGCCAACCCCTTGTTTGGGGCAGACCATTGTGCTCGTTGACCCCCTGTCAGGGGTTGGTCAAGTGCGTGTCGACCAACCCATTGTTCAGGGCCGACGGTCACGCTCGCCAACCCCCTATCAGAGGCCGGCCGAGTGCGTGCCTGCCGACTGGTTGTCCAGGGCTGACGATCGCGCTCGTAGCCCCCTGTCAGGGGCCGAGCGATGTGTCCGTAGTTACCCCTCCCAGCTAGCAAGTGTTAACCTAGCTGGCTGGGACTAGGAGTCGACCCGGCAGTGCGGGGGAGATGACATGGTTGGTTTAGGAGGACAGGGTGGGGGGAGAAAAGGTTGGTCGGTTTTGAAGGACAGGGTGGAGGGAATAACACTGGTCAGTTCGAAGCAGCAGGGGGGGAACTGGATGGTTTGTTTTGGACCAAGCACCAAAACCGACCAGGCCAGGCCTGGTCGGTTTTGGAGCAGGTGCCAAGGGGAGGGGTTTGGACCATGGGTGGCAAGTCAGGGGGGAGTTTGGACTATAGTTGCCAGGGCAGGGGAGTTTGGTTTGGTCGATTTTGGTGCACATGTGCAAGGCAGGGGGGTTTGGTCTGGTCAGTTTTTGTGTACAGGCCATAACTGACCAGGCCAAGCCTGGTTGGTTTTGGAGCACAGGTGCGAGAAGGGAGGGTTTGGAGCTCAGGTGCAAGGCAGGGGGGTTTGATCTGGTCGATTTTTGTGCACAGGCTAAAACTGACCAGGGCCAGGCTTGGTCGGTTTTAGAGCACAAGTGTTAAGGGGTGTTTGGACCATAGGTTGCAAGGCAGGGGGGGATTTGGCATGGTCGGTTTTTGTGCAGAGGCTAGAACCGACCAAGCCAAGCATGGTTGATTTTGGAGCACAGGTGCAAGGGGAGGGGGGTTGGAGCACAGGTGCAAGGCAGGGGGGGGTTTGGTCTGGTCGGTTTTGGTGTACAGACCAAAACCGACCAGGGCCAGGCTTGGTCGGTTTTGGAGCAAAAATGCTAGGGGGGTGTTTGGACCATAGGTGACAGGGCAGGGGGGTTTTAGAGCACATGTGCTTGGTCAGTTTTGGAGCACGTGTGCGAGGAGGGGGGGGGGGGGTTGGAGCACAGTATAAGGCAGGGGAGGTTCGGTCTGGTCGGTTTTGGTGCCCAGGCCAGGCCTGGTCGGTTTTTTTTTTTTTTTAAGGGATAAAAAATGAATATATTAAAGAAAAACAAAGATCGATAACAGGACACGGCTTAACTCTAGGTGAGTAAGCAAAACACTAGACCAAATAGGGCCACACACTGGCACCTAGTACCAACACCCAACCAAGACATCTGAAGAAAACCAGGAAAGCATATAAATCACTTGCTTCACTGGCTTTCAACTAGACTCGCTCAACAGTGAGTAACAAACCAAGTTCTCCCTCAACCAAAAACCTAAAGCAAACCAGGATAGCACGTACGTCATTTGCTTCACTGGCTTACAACCAACCACCCTCAACTAAAACAACTAGTCAAGACATCTCCATAGCGTGTACTAACGCTATCTCCCATTTACCAGCAACTTAAACTTTCTTGTCGACATTCGCTATCACAAAAAGACGAGAGAACGAAAGGTTTGGTCAGTTTTGGAGCACAAGTGTGTGGGAAGGAGGGGGGGTTTGGAGCATAGATGTAAGACAGGGGGGTTGGGTCTGGTCGATTTTGGTGCATAGGCCAAAACCAACCAGGGCCAGGCCTGGTCGGTTTTTGGAGCACATGTGCGAGGGGAGGGGCGGGGGGGGGGGGGGGGGGGGGGCGTTTGGAGCACAGATGTAAGGCAGGGGGGTTGGTTTGGTTGGTTTTGGTGAATGGGCCAAAACCGACCAGGACCAGGCCTGGTCGATTTTGGAGCACAGGTGGGAAGGAAGGGGGGTTTGGAGCACATATGCAAGGCAGGGGGGTTTGGTCTTGTCGGTTTTGGTGCACAAGCCAAAACCGACCAGGGCCAGGCCTGGTCGGTTTTGAAGCACAAGTGCCAGAGGGGTGTTTGGACCAAAGGTGACAGGGCAGGGGGGCTTTGGCCTGGTTGGTTTTGGTGTAGAGGCCAAAACCGTCCAGGGCCAGGCTTGGTCAGTTTTGGAGCACAAATAATGGGGGGGTGTTTGGACCATAGGTGGCAGGGCAGGGGGCTTTGGCCTGGTTGGTTTTAGAGCACACGGTAGAGGGGGGGTAGCTGGTCGGTTTTGAAGCCTTCGGGGGGGGGGGGGGGGGGGGGGGGGGGGCAGCTGGTCGGTTTTGAAGCCAGGGGGGAGCTTTAGGCTGGTCGGTTTTGGAGCAAGCACATGGTGGAGGGGGTGCTATGGTGATGGTGATGATGGTGTTTGGATAGAGGTGGAGGTGGGGGATGGTGTCCAACAGGGATAAAGGAGGGAGATGTTGATGATGGAGATGGAGATGGTGATGATGGTGTTGAGAAGGGGAGGGAGAGGGCGATGATGGAGATGGTAATGATGGTGTTGAGAGGGGAGGGGTAATGATGGAGATGGTGATGGTGATTCTCGGGATGGAGGGGGAGATGGACAAGAGGCATTGCGGCCAGCCGGGGAGAAACTCTGACCCTAACCCTAAACCCTAATCCTAAAACTAAACCTAAAACCCATCTAAACCTAAAAGCCCCCATAAATCCCCCTAAACCCTAAAACCTAAAACTAAACCTAAAAAACCCTTTAAACCCTAAAACCTAAAAACCTGTAAACCCTAACCCTAAAACCTAAAACTAAACCTAAAAACCCCCCTAGACCCTAAAACCTAAAACCCCCTAAACCCTAAAACCTAAAACCCCCCTGAAACCCTAACCCCACCCCCTAATCCTAAAACTAAACCTAAAACCTCCCTGCCAGCTGGGCATCTCTCTCGGTTTGCATGAGCGCTGGAGAAAATTCCCCTGTTCTCCTTGAAAAATTTCCCCGCTTTTCTTGAAAATCATGTTGGGGGATGTCATCGAGTCTATAAATAGGACTCGAGGGGCTCTCATATGTCTGTTTGCTGAAAAATATGTCTGAAATCTCTTAGCTCTCAGATCCTTTGAGTTTTTGCTTATTTCTGTGCTCGATGTCAGGCGAGGGTGCTGCTTGGTCAAAGGGGAAGAAGGGTGTCATCCCCCGCCCAAGGAAGGGCTTCAAAGGCTTCCTGACGAGTTCGTTGGGGGCAGTGGGTTTGAATCCTCAACCGAAGGAAAGGCCTCAGGAGGAGGGTCAGCTTTCTCGCTCTGAACCAAAGGCTTCGAAAGGAAAGATCTCTCAGCCGGCTTCAGCTACTAAGATGATGAAGAAGAAGAAAATGAAGAGCCATCCTACTGAAACGTCCATTGCTCCTTGCAAGCCTTCACAGGTTCCTCGCATGCTGTACATGCTGGGGCCTCTGGTGCCGATGGATAAGGAGCCCCACTTCATTCATGACAAAGGTTTTTACCCAATGAAAGCAAGGAGTGGGTGAATATAGTGAGGCTGTTCAGGGAGCACTCTCAGATGCCGAGCTTCTCAGCGATTTGTAAAATGTTCAGCATCGATCCTAAATTCGTCTTCCACAACAAAGTCAGTAAGGAGGTCTCGGGGACGATTATCTCTCTGGGTCAGCTGAATTGTGAGATGAGGCTGCCTCTGCTACCGTTTGCTGCTCGTTTGCTGAATACGTCGAGCGTCGCTTCTGGGCAGGTGGGAGGAAATGACTGGCATGTGATATATGCATTCTACTGTGTGGAGTCAAATTGGCAGACAGAGCTTCGAAGCTACTACTCTAACTTGCAAGAGTGCGAGGCGCGTATTGAGCTGGGCTACTTTTTCCATTACCGGTGGATCTTGAACAATGTTGCGGGGTTCACCTTATTCTATCTCAAGGGCATATCTGCTCTGAGGCCAATTGAGTGTTTGCCCGACTCCGACAAAGTTTTACAGAAGAGCCCTTCTCGGTGACAGGGAAGTGGTCGCCGCTCTCTATGCCAGAGTCGATGCGATACGAGATATCAGAGGAGGCGAAGGGTTACCAACCGGGTGGAGAATTTGCTTGGTCATCACAACGTGCAGTGGTGATCGACAATATCTTCTTGGAGCTGACGTGCGGAAGGTTATGGAAGCAGTTTCGCTTCTGCTATGTGCACTACGGAACGAAGCATTTGCAGCATCGTCTCTCGACCGTTTTGAAGGCAATTTGTCTATGCCAAAACCGACCAGGCCCTTGCCCTTGCCTGGTCAGTTTTGAAGCATTTGCTGCATTATTAGCGACGAGTACTTGTGGCGTGTCAAATCTTGAGAAGAGATTCTGCTTGACAAATTTGATGACCTCATTGTCTGTTTCGCGAAAAAGTGGTGCAGCTTCGACCCATTTTGTGAAGTAGTCTATTGCTAACAACAGATACTTTTTCATGCTTGGAGAGGGAGGGAAGTCCATTGGTGGAACGGCCAAGGATTCGTTAGACGGTGAAGCTTATCTGCAGGGAGATGGATTGCTCGAGCATGCCTCTAACAGAGTTTGCACTTCTGGACGAACTGACGAGTGTCCTTAGCCATGGTATGCCAAAAGTAGACTTGGAGTTTGAACTTCCCCTCGAGGGATCTGCTGCCGGAGTGGTTGCCGCAAACTTCGACATGAATTTCTGCCAAGATCCTTTCTGATTGATTTGGGCCGACAAATTTGAGAAGCATTCCGCCGTGAAACTGAAAGTGGAGATCGCCTCCTTGAAGGCGATAGAGAGGAATTTTTCTTTGTAGTCGTCTGGCTTGGATTGGGTCGTTGGGCATTTTGTTATGCTTGAAGAAGTTGAAGATTGGCCATCTTTAATCTAACTGATCGTCGTCCATGGCGAAAACATGATTTTCTTTTGCCATGGTGATAATACCATATTGTTCAAGGTTTGCTTTGGGCAACTCTTGATAGTCGATGCAGATCGATTTGACGTTGATTGACTGGATCTCCTAATACAGAGGCAACATTGGTGAGGGCATCGGCTTTGCGGTTTTTTGCTCTCGGTATCTTGAGAAACTTGATGTCTACGAACTGCTGCTTGAGATGTTGTACAAGGTCAAGAAAATATTGCATTATTTCGCCTCGTGCTATGTAATCTCCGTTGACCTCCTTGATGACCAACTGGGAGTCACTATAGACATTGAGGTGATTCACCCGTAGTGCTCGAGCAGTCTCCAAGCCAGAGACGAGGGCTTAGTATTCAGCTTCGTTGTTGGTGGCATTGAACCCGAGGAGAATGGCCTTCTCTAAGTGATCGTGCTCGGGGGATATTAGGACTATCCTAATTCCCGAGTCGATTATGCTTGAAGTTCCGTCGGTGTAGAGTTTCCATCATGCAGTTGCCGTCAAAGGAGTCTCTGGACTCGGATGTGAGGCCTTAAGGCCCGAATTGAAATGTTGCTCATCGTCATCTTCGAGATGTATCTCTGGATCATCTTCAAGAGTGATTGTATCTTCCACAGGAAAATCGGCAAGGATGTCGGCGATAGCTTGTCCTTTGACGGAGCCTCGAGGTTCGAACTGAATACCGAGCGAACTCATCTTGATTACCCACTTGGTCATCCAACTAACTCGACCCACCTTATCGTCTTTGAGAGGATGCTTAGAGGAAACAGTAATCAAGTGTGAGACGAAGTAAGGACGGAGTCATCGCGAGGCTATTAGCAGAGCCAAGGCAAATTTCTCTATCTTTGAGTAGCGAGTCTCAACCGGCAGGAGGGTATGGATGATGTAGTAGACAGGTCGTTCAATGGTGTCCCTTCTATGGTGCTGTCAAGATAGGAGCTCGAGTGAGATAGAATTTGATGGTTTGGAATCATTGCTCACAAATTGAGTCCCACCCTGATGTGTCAGTCTTGCGAAGCTTGTCGAAGAAAGGTTTGCACTTATTGAAGGATTTGTAGATGAATCGGTTGAGCGCTACTAGCCTTCCCGTGAGGCGCTGAACCTCTTTCTGATTGGAAAGCGATGGCATATCGAGGATAGCTCTTGGTGAGCAGATTGTCAGCGTAGACTTCGACATTGCGACCGATCTGTTCCTTGAATATCTTTGTGACTAGCCTCTGGTAAGTCGACCCTATGTTCTCGAGACCAAAGGGCATAATATTATGAATATAGAGGCCTCGACCTATCACAAGGCATGTCTTCTCTTAATCAACCCGATACAGAGGAATTCGATTGTAGCTTGAGTATCCATCTATGAAAGATAGTAGCTCATGCTCGGTGGTGGCATCGACGAGTCTATCAATCCTTGGCATTGGGAACGGATCTTTAGGACATGCTTTGTTGAGGTTGGTAAAGTCGATGCAGACTCTAATCTTTCCATTCTTTTTTGGCATAGTGACTATGTTTGAGATCTAAGTTGGATACTCAACTTCACGGATGAAACCTGTCGTGAGTAGTTTATTGATTTCTTCCCGAACAGCAATCAGTCGCTTCGGTTTGATAGTTTGAGGCTTTTGCTTGACCATGTTCGCCCCTTCTTTTATTGTGAGTCAATGACATGCATCGTCCGGATTGATCTCGGGCATGTCTCAAAGCTCCAGGCAAAGATGTCAATGTTGGATTTGAGGAATGACACCATGTCTTGCACTTTTAAGTTGCTAAGACCGATGCCAATGAATGTCTCTCGAGGAATATCCCCATTACTGATGTCTACTCGGGCGATTTCCTCCATTGAAGATGGAGCCTCCCACTCCATTGGTGCAAGCTCGGGCACTAGAGGTTCCCTAGACTGCTATCTGGTTGAGGGACCAGCTTCGTCAACCAAACGCTTCGCCGGTGTAGCATTTGGCATTGAACGATTTCGTGCAGCCACTGCCTCACATGATCTGCCCTTCTGTTGACTGTCTCAAATACACCTAATACCTTCCTCGGTTGGAAACTTGAGGAGTTCGTGATTAGAGGAGGAGACGGAGTTGATCTGATAGAGGAAGGGTCTGCCCAAAATGGCGTTGTAGGTTGACGTTCCCTCGACGACGGCGAAGTGCACTGACACTCGCATCTCTTTGCTAAGATCGAGTGTAAATCATGCCTCTCCCATGGTCATGCTCTGCTCCCCATTGAAGCCGGTGATAACGGTGGGGACTATGTCAAGACTCTCATATTTATAACCGAGATATTTGAAGCAGTCGAAAAACATGATGTCGATAGAGCTATCGGTGTCGATGAGTATCTGGTTGACAAAGCTTTCGTCGATGGCGAGTTAGAGGACCAAGGGGTCACGGTGCGAAGTGCATACTTCGTTGAGGTCTTAGTCGATGAAGATGATTGCTGGCCAAGGGAGCCCTTTGATGGACTTCTCGATCCAGAATTCTTTGACTTGAGCAATAATGCGCATGTGATGTACATGCCGTACTTGCCACTCCACCTCCTTCTGAGTTGGAGTCTGATGATGGAGGTTTCCATGGATTCCATAGACCTCCGCTCATACTATGATGGGGGTCGACTGACATTTGACCGAACGGGTCCAAATATCTCCTTCTCCCTCTGAGGAGGGGGAGGAGGAGGAAGTGAATCATTTGTCCTTCTAGTGCTTGCCTTGAACTCTTGGAGAGGACCTTGCTCTTGAAGGTATTCCAGGTGATACTTTAGGCTGAACCATCGGGTGGTAGGATGATCGTGGCACCGATAGAAGTTGTAGTAAACCGACTGATCCTGTGTCTGTTTAGTGCTAGGCTGGACAGGGTTAGGCCTCCTAAGGTAGCTTTCACGCTGGATTTGCTCCAGGATGATGTCAATGGGTAGGGTCCAGCTAGTGAATGTGGTTCTCTGAGGCTTTGCGGGTCTATCTCCTGCCCATCGCGGCTTCTTGGAGGACTTTCCATCTTTAGTTTGAGCATTGTTAGCTCGAGCTGTTGGTCATACCGGCTCTTTGTTAGAAGGGCGCTTCTTACGATCCTGACCCTTTCGAGCAACTTGATCATCCTCAACCTCAATCTCTTGCTGGATCCGATGAAAGGGTGTTCCGAGCAAGGTAGGGGGATTGTGGATGAGGTCATTGTAGATATGGAGGTCATAGTGCAGGGTGTTTTGGAATGCCAGTATGATCGCCTAGTCGTCGACGTGACGCCCGAAGAGCACTACGTGTTTATTTCGAAACCTTCGAGTAAACTCTCGAAGGGTTTCGTCTAAGCCCATCCATATCCGGTAGAGGGAATCTAGCTTCTTCTCCGGCTTGAGGTTCAGCTGGTAATACTGGACAAAAAGGCCTGCTAGGTCTCCAAACAGGTTAACAGATCTCTTCAGGAGATTGTGGTACCAATCCAACGATATATCATCCAGGCTACCAGTGAAGGTACGGCACAGAACTTGGTTGTTGTTTGGGGATATTTTTCGTTGGTCCGAGCGGTCTACCTGCAAGACAAAGAAAATGTGAGAACGGCTGGCTCCCTTAGGAGCGCAGACCCTCCGACGCTCAAATCAGAACCGGTCTCAAATAGGGGAGAGCTGCAGTAGTTGGAAAATGGTAGGGTTGAGGGTTTCGAACCTCTACTTTGGAGCCAGGGGTTGTACCTTTATAGCCTTTTATAGCCCGTCAGAGCCTGACACGTGGTGGCTTCTTCCCGCACCTTCTATACCTCCATGTGCCAGCCTACATGGGCTCTGACGGCCTTTGTCGACTAGCCTGCCAGGTGATGGAAAAGGGGGACGCACCGGTCTTGTCCTTGCCAAGTGGTGGCTCTAGAAAGTTCAAGTCTGGGAGGTCCCAGACCGACTTTGACGGTTTCCGTGGACTGCAATCGTCCACGTAGCTCCATAGGGGTAGTGGCACCTGTCGATTTGGCGCCGCCTTATTATGGGCGACCTCCTTGGCTGTTGGCGTGATCAAGTGAGCTCCTGAGCGAGCTGTGGGTGTCGGGCATTGGCGAGCTCCTGAGCAAGTTGTGGATGTCGAGTCATGGCGAGCTACTAAGCGAGCTGGGCGAGCTCCTGAGCGAGCTAGGAGAGCTCCTGAGCGATCTGGGCGAGCTCCTGAGCGAGCTGGGAGAGCTCCTGAGCGAGCTGGGTGAGCTCCCTGAGCGATCTAGGGGCGGGCTCTTAAGCGATCTGGGCGAGCTAGGGGTGGGCACTTCAGCGAGCTGGGCAAGCTCATAAATGGAGCTGTGACGATCTGAGGTTTGTTAAGTGGCATTGAGCGGTGCTCTGTACGTGGCTCGAATTCTTCCGGCTCCTGCTACTGGTATTTCTTGGGGTCCATCAGTTGTCGTGGTTGTGAGGTGTCAATGCCTGCTTGAAGGCGAGGACTTGCAGCGTCGGATGACCTGTGAGGCAGTTGAACTTGGGAAGAGTTGGAGTTCTCCAGCTCAGAGGGAACTAGGCCTGATGGATTTGTCGATGAAGTGACTCCTCAGAGGCTTGGTCGTTCTTGCGGTTGCCTTGTTGGTCGGAGAGGTGTCTTGGAGGAAGGGGAGGAAGGTGGGACTCAAAAACTCTTGTTTCCTGACAATGCTTGACTAGAGCTCGGTTGTAGTTGGCATGCGGCTGAGCTCTGAAGCGATATTCTCCGTTGTGGATTTTCCTCCGACTGCAAGCGTCGGAGGATTATTCAAAGTCGAGAGGCTTAGGATGACAAGTTGACTCATCGAGGCGCTCCCAGACTATCTGCCTAGGAGGGAGAGGAGAGGGTCCCCTCGAAGAGTGTTCGAGAGCCCTTTGGGAGGTGTTGATGATGGATCATCTAGAAGGAGCGGGGGAAGGGTTAGGTGGCCGTCGGATGTCTACTCCATCACTAATACCAGCGGCTGACAGAGGGAGGTCAGCTCTAGCTTTGACGGCAATCTGTCAGCTGGAATCCCTCTCAACCATGAGAGCAGCATTCTGCTTCATTAGAGTAAGGAGCTAGAAATCCTCGGCTGTGATCTAGTATGTTGCCTGAGTATCGGTGATAGGCGAGGCATGCACTTTCCCTTGGCGTTGAAGAGTCAGGTCAGCAAACTGAGGAGAATGCTGAGGTTGAGCCTAAGCGGCCCAATCAACTGATTGTCGATTCCTTGAATCAATAGTGGGTTGCTGCTCAGGGTGCTGACTTGTTATGAACCGATGACTCATTGAGCGAGTCGTCAGATACTGAGCATCGGGATGCGTGTTACTTCCCTTCGGTTGGTCCATTGGTCGTGTCTTCACTATTTTGGTGTAGCGATGAAGACAGACGGATTGCTCGGCAATCGGTAGCTGCTCGTTTGACCGAAGAAGCTAAGAAGCCTAGAGGTCACGAGTTGATAGGAGTTAGATCCCACAGACGGCACCAAACTGTGGGGGCGAATTTCGGTCATTGTACGTGACCCTCCTCCAACAATCGATTGACGGTTTTACCCTTCAGGATGTGGTGCGCTTCGAAGCACTGAGCTGTTAAGTGCTGAGCTATCACTCAGGCGCTATAGAGTAGAGAGAGAGAAAGAGCTTACACAAGGTGTGATGATGGAGTTTGGTCATAGCCTACGTCTCTGTGCGGTAAGACGCAACCTTTGAATCCACTATCTCTGGGTCAAAAATAGAGCTACTCTCGACAGGTCGAGGAGTGCTTCTTACAAGTAGACAGAGGGTGGAATAATCTCAGAGGGAGTCTGAAAACCAAAAAGCTCGAGGAGCTCTGGAAAACAAAAAAAATAGGATTCTGGTCTGGAATTCTGGATCTGAAATATTTTACAACGTTGGCTATTTATAGATATTTGGTTTATGAGGAATATTTCCAAGTATATCAGGGGTTTTGGTAAATACTCGGGAGGGGATTCACCAGAACCCAGACAGTTTGCGTGAGCCCCAAGCAGGGCTGCGGGTCCCACTGTCATTTTCGTGAGCCCCAAGTAGGGCTACGGGTCCCACTATCGTCTTTGTGGGCCCAGGCAGGGCGGTGGGTCCCACTGTCATGCTTGTGGGCCCCAAGCAGGGTTGCGGGTCCCACTATCGTACTCGTGGGCCCCAAGCAGGACTGCGGGTCCCACTATCGTGCTTGTTGACCCTAGGCAGGGCTGCGGGTCCCGCTATAGAGCTTTAGCCAGATTTTGCACTCACAACCTTCTCCAGGCCTCGCTAATGGCACCTAGGGGGAGGCGTGACTGCACCTCCCCCTGGTCTCTTGAGATCCTCTACGGCACTTCTAGGATTACCCTCGGTCGCACTAGCCATCATGCTCAGTGTTGTTTCCGATCTGAGAATGCCCTTCTCTCTTTATAGAGGTCAATCGGGTTCCTTGACTTGCACTCCAAGCAACTGGTTACTTTGCTTGTGCGCCAAGCAACTGGAAATTGGGGACTATCTTCTCGGCCCTACGTGGGCCAAACTCATGGACTGGATCCCCAACATATGTTTGTAGCGGGCTATTTCTCCTTTGTGGCATATCTCCACTAGGGGATAGAAGAGTTGGCAAAGCAACTGATGCTTTGGAGAGGAGGGTGTGGGCTTGACTCCTCCTCCCTCGATTTACCTAGGAGTGAAGTGGGAACTGCCGAGTGGGTCGGGCTGCACTCTCGGAGGGATTAGTTCGAGCCTGAATTGGGTCGTTGTCCGAAATGTTTCAAGACACCCGCTGATCTAAAAAAAAAATCTATTATAACTGGACATGGAAATCGGGTCCTAGAAGGATTCCACTTTCATGCGTGCATAATTGGATTTTTTAAAAAAAATGCCACACCCAACAAAATAAATGCAATATATTATAAAAATAATCTTCTATACATATGGTGTATTATAATCTCCTAGATATGTCATGTCACGCAAGATCTATATCTATATTTTTCTTGCTTTGTGCCGTGTATTTTGCTTGGTATGGCATGTCATACATTTAGATTTTTCGTGCTTTGGGCCATGTCCTTTTCCGCTATATCATCTTTGATTGAAAAGATTGCTCCAATTTGATTTCCATAACTTCTGATTTGATTGATGATGCAAGAAACATGAGGAAAATAGATTTATATCGTCACCTTCTTTCATCAATAAGTTTGTCAAAGTCTCTCTAAAGAGTTCGAAGTTCGATAGTGGTCACTTCTTTCGATCCTTGAAATTCTTTTTCCGTAATTTCTCATGCATATTTTGAGGGAAGAAATGCTAGAAATATTTCTTCACATTCTCTTGTTGAATAAAGAGTAGAGCTCTTGCATCTTTCTTTCTTATTCTCCTTGTAAGTGTTTTCCCATGCTTTTGGCCATATATATGTATAACAAGTTATGCAGTTTTCTTCAATGTTCTTCTTCTCTTTTGGATCCGAGGTCTTTCCCAACTTGTTAATCAAGTTCTACAATTTGTCGAGGATAAGTGGTTAATACGAAAGATAAGTGGTTAATACGAAAGAGACGATAAGACGAGAAAACCATTTTAGGTATGGCCATTTTTCCAAACAATAGTTTCCTTCACGGGGTCTACTACGACTTTTCACCTCTAACAAGCACTCTACTATGCTTACCTTTGATGGATAAAGTGTGTTGTGGTTTGCTCTTGCATGCTTTGCCTACACAATAGCCATTTCATATCATGCATGCACATACACCAAAGTTTATAGATGCTTACATGTTACTTACTATCAATTGGTACAGGTAGAACTAGATTGTGGATTCATGCACCAAAGTCCAGAAGTGACTTACATTATGGTGCATTTCATTGCATTGTGGCTTGGAAATAATTCTTGTGTGCATGGCCTCGATGCCTGGCCAACTTAATGTTGTATTAGTTGTATCTTGTACATAATTTGTCGATGAAGTCTTTTAGCAATGAAGCTAAATTTTATTGCGTAGCTGTACTTTTGCATCAAATCTAATAGTTCTAATGGGATTTGCAACAGCTTATAGTTATATAACATATCTTGTATGTTAATGATTAGAAGTTATATATATAGCCCATAATCTTTATCTTCTGATACAACGTTTGACTAATTCATGGCCTTGAACACCCCACCTCACCACATCTCACCTCACATCATTCATCTTGGCTTCCCCCGTTTTAGAAATCTTGGCTATTGACTCTTAGCAATTGGATATTGCGCACCGTCACAGTGTTTTGAGAGCAGCTAATGCAAGTTGTGGGTAGCTAATTGTGAGGAATATGGAGATAGATGAAGTTAATTATGTCTTGTTAGATCACAAATGGAACATGATTGCACTTAGGGTTTTGAACAGTAAGAGATTAGGGGTTTTGTCTAGGGCTGGCCATTTCGGACCCGACACGAAGTTAGTGGGTCTGGGTTAGGGCTAAACGGGTTCGGGATGTAAACGGGTCGACCGATAGACCCGTTTAATAAACGGGTCGGGTCGCGGTTTAGGGTCTGGACACGGTAGATCCGGGAAGACCCATTTAAAATTCAACGGGTCGTGTCGGGTCGGGTCTACCCGCAATCCGATACTGTAATATATGTTGGAAATCTAATCGTTCTAAACTAGCAAATTTAGGATTTAAGCAAATTAGTATTAAAATTTATTAGCAAATATTATTTTCGCAAACAAGGACAAGTCACAAATCTCTTTTAGAAATTGTTTGCCAAGGCAGAGCGGGTTCTATGGAACCGTCATTCACCTTGCCGAACTTTTCTAAAAGGGAGAAATAATCTATCTAAAATAATCTAATTATTTAGATTTCTCTATTAGATGCAAGTCAATTATTTTAGATCTAATATTAGGACAGAATAAGAGTTAGAAACTCTGGCCTGTGGTCGAAGCGTGCTAGGCACTGTCCCAAGAATCTTATTGCCCCCCTTGTGCGGGTCTCGTGGCAATTGTTCTCGGAGATACGGCGACCCCGGTCAGGCGACCTCCTTCTCTTCGGCACGACTCCAAGAAGGCTTTGCGAACCTCGTAGACTTTCAGGAATCCAGCGACTCGGATGACGGTCTTCTCGAATCGGGGAGGCAGCACCGCAGCAGAGCTTTGGTCCGAGAGAGAGAGTCTCTTCGGAGCAAAGTGGCAGCACCACAGCACCACGACGAGAGAATGAAAGAGAGAGAGAGGCAGTATGTAGGGAGGAATTCCGATTTTCGGAGTGTGTAAATCCCATAGCTGCACCGGGCCTTATATAGGCCTCGGGCTGTTAATGGGAGGCTGAAAGAGGGGAGCGGTTAATGGGCTGCGATTAAGCCCATTAACCTCGCACGTTACAGCTCGCAGCGAGCCTGTACGTAACGGCTAGCATGCAGCGCTTCTCGCGTAACGGCTAGTGTCCCAAATGGTAAATAATAAATAGTGGAGGACTTAAGAGCAAAAAACAAAAATAGGGCAGGTGCGGACCAGCCCATTTCGAAGGTGCTATCGTGTCCGGGTCCGCGGGCGCACACACACGCGCCGCCCAGCCCATGCCCAAGCCCAAGCCCGGCCCGGCCCGGCTCGGCTCGGCACGGCACACACACGCGCGCGCGTGTGTGGGCTAGTGGAGCCCCTCCTCTAGTGTGATGACTAGTGGGGGGAAGTGGGCAATCCTATTTAAGTTGGTAGGGGATTTTTCCCCTTACCGATATGGGACTAAAAGCCCATTCCTTTGTGTGGTTTTAAAACACACACCCAACAATCCCCCACATGTGTTTTAAAACCACTAAATATTAAATAATTTAAAAAATTCAAAATATAAAGTAAAAGGACTTTGCTGGATTCCTTATACTACGCAGTAGGTGTAGGTACCTTCCGGTTTGAACCTCCACTTAGTACAGTTGTATACATCCGTGAGGACTTGGTGGACTACGCCTTGAACCAGCCTCATTTATCGGGTTTCTACAAGTAGTACACGTAGTACAGTTTTCGATGGTTCTAAGCGGGTTGCGCTATTAATGGCCTTGCGCAGATATCTTTTCTTGTATGTTTCTAGGGAGCAGCCCTGGTCCCAGAGTTGCGGCCTCACAACGACATACATATAGGTAAGTCCTAATAGGGGTGTGAGCAAGGCGACACCCCGCCTCATGGGTCTTGGACTTATTAAGAGTTTTACACTCATCCTACCCCTTGCTTTTAATAAGCACTGACGTCATAGGGACGGGAGCATTATTCAGTGCTCCTTATTTTCAATCACTACTACAGTTTGTTTCTACCCATTGAACCTCCGTGAGGTTGGGTTCCCACTGCGGTGATTTTTCTTATGGGCTTAATCCCATCCCCCTCGACGATTCTAAGACCACTGTCCTAGATAGGCCCTTAGTTAGATGATCCGCCAAATTCTTTTCGGATCTAACAAAGTCTAGGGCAATTATTTAATTTTTCATCTTATATCTGAGAGATCTATGTCTCACTTTCAGATGTCGATTTATTTTCACGTCAGCGTTTTCTTGATTACATTTATCAATAGCTGATCGACAATCACAATGGATAGATATAGCCGGTAAAGGCTTTTCTATCAATGGGATCTCATATAGAAGATCTCGAAGCCATTCTGCTTCTGTGCTAGTGGTATCTAGCGCTATCATTTCTGATTCCATGGTACTCCTAGCTATAAACGGTCTGTTTGGTGGATTTCAAGATATGGCTCCACCTCCTAGTAGGAATACATATCCGGTTGTGGACTTAATATCTATTGAGTCACTAATCCAGTTAGCATCAGAGTATCCCTCTAATACAGCTGGATATCCACTATAGTGGAGACCGTATGATATGGTTCCCTTAAGATATCTAAAAATTCTTTCTAACACATTCCAATGGGACAAATTCGGATTAGACGTATAACGACTAAGTCTGTTTACCGCGTAGGCGATATCGGGTCGAGTATAGTTTGCTAGAAAACCTAGCGATCCTATGATTTGAGCATACTCGCTCTGTAGTCTAGGAAGTCCAGTATTCTTTGTCAGATGGGTATTTGGATCATATGGTGTGGATACCGGTTGGCAATCGGGATCGTAAAATTTCCTAAGGATTTTCTCGACATAGTGGGATTGGGATAACACTAAACCATTGTCCTTCCTAATGATCTTAGTGTTCAAAATAACGTCGGCTTGTCCTAAATCTTTCATGTCAAAGTTTTGGGACAAAAACTGTTTGATATCATTTATGGTTTGTATGTTTGAACCGAATATCAGAATATCGTCAACATACAAACATAAAATGACAATATTATTACCATCTACTTTATGGTATACACATTCATCCGTTGAATTGATATCAAATCCATAGGATAAGATAACTTCATCGAATTTCATATGCCATTGTTTTGGGGCTTGTTTAAGTCCATAGAGGGATCGAATTAACTTACACACCTTTCCCTCTTGTCCAGGTGCAGTAAATCCCTCGGGTTGGTCCATGTATATTTCCTCATTAAGGTCGCCATTCAAGAAAGCAGTCTTTACATCCATTTGATGTATGACTAGCTTATATATTGAAGCTAAGGCGATGAGGATCCTAATCGTGGTTATCCTAGCGACAGGTGAGTAGACATCAAAGTAGTCTATCCCTGGTTTTTGAGTAAAGCCCTTGGCTACAAGTCGTGCCTTAAATTTATCTATGGTACCGTCGGGTCTAAGCTTTTTCTTAAACACCCATTTACATCCTATGGTTTTACAACCAGGAGGTAAATTGGTGAGTTCCCAGGTATGGTTTTGAAGTATGGATTGGATCTCGTTATCTATGGCTTCTTTCCAAAAAGGTGAGTCTATGGACTTCATTGCATCTGTATAGGTGGAGGGGGAGTTCTCCACCATAAGTGCATAGAAGTCATCAAAGACTTTCTCTACACGGGCACGTTTACTCCTCCTAGGTTCGGTTTGGGTTACCGGTTCAGTCTGGTCTTCAGGTTCTAATTGGACTTCAGGTTCGATCTGAGTCACCTGATTAGAACTGGAGGCCTGGTTATTGGTATTAATCCTAGTGTTGATCCTAGTCTTATACGGAAAGATGTTTTCGAAGTATGAAGCATCTCTTGCTTCGATTATGGTGTTATTGGCTATTTCGCTTATTTCAGAGTTAAACACTAAAAAACGATTAGCGTTACTGTCTGAAGCGTAGCCAATAAAGATGGCATCTACAGTCTTAGGTCCTATCTTCTTCCTTTTGTTATCGGGGATTTTTACCTTAGCTAGGCACCCCCACACTTTTAGGTATTCTAAGTTAGGTTTCCTATGTTTCCATACTTCGTATGGGGTCAAGTCATTATGTTTGAACGGAATGCGGTTAAGGATAAAACAAGCCGTCATTAGGGCTTCCCCCCACAAGTTCTCTGGCGCTCCAGAGCTTAGTAACATGGAATTAACCATGTTCATTAGGGTTCTATTTTTCCTTTCCGCTACACCGTTGGATTGGGGAGTGTAAGGAGCTGTGACTTCATGGAGTATTCCATAGTCATCACAGTACTCACTTAACTCATTTGAGGTATACTCCCCTCCTCGGTCTGACCTAAGGATCTTAATGGTTTCGTCTAATTGGTTTTCAACCAGTGCTCTGTAAATTTTAAATTTACTGAGAACTTCATCCTTAGTTTTAATAAGGTAGAGGTGGCAATATTTTGAAGCGTCATCTATGAACGTTACAAAATATTTATTGCCACCTCTCGAGGTTCTCCCAGAATCACAGACATCGCTGTGAATTAATTCAAGTATATGGGAGTCTCGATCGATAGTTTTAAAAGATTTCTTAGGTTGTTTGACTTCTACGCATATCTCGCACTTGTCGAGATTCCTAGTATCGGATTTGGGAATGATATTTAAGGTCATGAGTTTCTTAATTGAATTATAATTTACATGACCTAGTCTTTGGTGCCAAGTGACCGAAGACTCAACATTTAAAATAGTAGAAGAAGGATTGAATACATTCAATTTAAACAAACCATCACAAAGAAATCATTTTCCAATAAAATTCATTCCTTTAGTTATTACAACCTTATTGGACTCAAATACAAGCTTATAGCCCTGTTGGACTAATAAGGACCCACTAATTAAATTCCTCCTAATCTCTGGAACGTGGTGGACTCCGCGCAGGGTCAGGGTTTTCTCCGACGTCAGCTTCAGGTCGATTCGTCCTATCCCTAGCACACGAGCCTCAGCATTGTTCCCCATGCTTACAGCTCCTCCACCTGAGACCTGATAGGTGGAAAACAAAGATTGATCAGAGCAAACATGAATGTTAGCTCCTGTGTCAATCCACCAATCAAATACTTGAAAGGTCATGTTAACTTCAGGGGTGAAGAGAACAGACCTGAAAGCGGTCCCAGAAGAGCCAGCTCCAGAGGTCACCATGTTGACTTGGGAGCCGGGTGGCGTTGGACCATTTCTTCTTGGATTTGGAGGTGGTGCTGTCTTCTTGTAGAAGCATTGGTTGGCCATGTGATTGGTCCGACCGCAGACGTAGCAGCAACGCACTCCTTCCTTCTTTTGGTCCTTGGGATGGTTTGGGTTATGGTTGCTATGGTAGGGCTTCTTGGTATATGGCTTAGGCTTAGGGTGGAAGGGTTTCTTCTGGAACTTGTGTCCAGGTTTTTGGAATGGTTTAGACGGTTGACCCTCTATGTTGTTGACCTTGGGTTTGGATTCAGAGGATCCCTTTTCCCTGAGCCTATGTTGCTCCTCAATTCTAATAGAGTTTAGAACTTGAGTTAGGGTTAGGTCACCTTGGGTATGACTTAGGTGCTTAGAGAATTCAGACCAAGAAGTAGGTAGTTTATCTATAAGGCAGGCTATTTGGAAGGTTTCATCAAGAGTGGAACCATTCGTCTTCAGGTGTTGGACTAGGTTCTCAAACTCATGAATCTGATCATTCATGGGTTTGGAGTCAACCATTTTGAAGCTGTTGAAGTCAGACGCTTTGAAGCGTTTTACTCCAGCATCATCTAGGCCATACTTACGCTCTAGGGTATCCCATAGGTCCTTAGGGTTTTGAATGGTATAATAGATATCGTATAATCTATCAAATAAGGCCCCTAGGATCCTATGAAGGCCATGGTAGTTGATTTCTTCTGGGGTCCTAGTGGGAATACCAAAAGTTGGTTCAGATTCAGGTTGAGAAGTGGAGGCTCGGGTACGACGAGTTTGGCTGGACCCGTTGGATATTCCTGGTGCGGTTTCACCTATGGCTGACAGTAACCCAAGTGTGGTTAGCCAGAATCGCATCTGGTTTTGCCACCTCTTGAAGTTAGACCCGTCAAACTTCTCGGGTTTAGCACTAAGGGTTTCACGGTTTGGTGAGGCCATATCGGACCAAAATTAGGAGTTGAAATCTGTGGATTGAAAAACAAGTTTTGTCAATTTTAAAGTACACCTAGATAGATTCGACTTTTAGAAGTCCAAATGAAACTTTCAAATCCTAACGGCCAGATGGGCTCCAGGTAGGAGGTGGAGCACTAGGCTCGCTCAAATACCAAGCTACCTTGGGCAATTTAATGCCGGTTTGACAAGCCTTTCTTGACACCGTAGGCAGTGGAATATTTCAATGACGACTTTTAGTCTTTTCTATAATCTATGCTTCTAATTTACTTTTGTAGAAAATAGTTTTGTAATTAGTAGCAACTAATAGGTAGCACGAAATAAAGACTAATAGATGATCACGTAGGCTAACTTAGTGAGCACGTTGCAAAGAAAATAACTTATGAACGATTAAATTACAATAAGTTTCTTGGATTGTTGGAAATCTAATCGTTCTATACTAGCAATCTTAAGGATTTATCAAGTACTTTATATTAACTAATTGAATATTTAGCAAATATGATTTTTCACGCAAGCAAAAACAAGTCACAAATTTCTTTTAGAAATTGTTTGCCAAGGCAGAGCGGGTTCTATGGAACCGTCATTCACCTTGCCGAACTTTTCTAAAAGAGAGAAATAATCTATCTCTAATTATTTAGGTTTCTCTATTAGATGCAAATTGATTAATTTAGAATGATAGGACAAAAGTAGAGTTAGAAACTCTGGCCTGTGGTCGAAACGTGCTAGGCACTGTCCCAAGAAACTTATTGCCCCCCTCGTGCGGGTCTCGTGGCAATGGTTCTCGGAGATATGACGACCCCGGTCAGGCGACCTCCTTCTCGTCGGCACGACTTCAAGAAGGTATTGCGAACCTCGTGAACTTTCAGGAACCCAGCGACTCGGATGACGATCTTCTCGAATCGGGAGGCAGCACCGCAGCAGAGCTTTGGTCCGAGAGAGGGAGTCTCTTCGGAGCAAAGTGGCAGCACCACAGCACCACGACGAGAGAATGAAAGAGAGAGAGGCAGTAAGAAGGGAGGAATTCCGATTTTCGGAGTGTGTAAATCCCATAGCTGCACCGGGCCTTATATAGGCCTCGGGCTGTTAATGGGAGGCTGAAAGAGGGGAGTGGTTAATGGGCTGCGATTAAGCCCATTAACCTCGCACGTTACAGCTCGCAGCGAGCCTGTACGTAACGACTAGCATGCAGCGCTTCTCGCGTAACGGCTAGTGTCCCAAATGGTAAATAATAAATAGTGGAGGACTTAAAAGCAAAAAGTAAAAATAGGGCAGGTGCGGACCAGCCCATTTCGGAGGTGCTATCGTGTCCGGGTCCGCGGGCGCACACACACGCGCCGCCCAGCCCAAGCCCAAGCCCGGCTCGGCTCGGCACGGCACACACACGCGCGCGCGTGTGTGGGCTAGTGGAGCCCCTCCTCTAGTGTGATGACTAGTGGGGGGAAGTGGGGAATCCTATTTAAGTTGGTAGGGGATTTTTCCCCTTACCGATATGGGACTAAAAGCCCATTCCTTTGTGTGGTTTTAAAACACACACCCAACATTAAGAACATGCCATGGCTGAAGTTCATCTGCTAAGGGTACGTGGGTGAAGGTAAACTATTAGTATACATGGATTATTCCCCACACCGATTAATTTGAGGGGTTGATTGATATAAGAAACCAAGTTTTAAGTGATCAAAATGTAAATATAAAATTTTTAGAGGTTAATATGCAATTAGAATAATCTCCAGAGGGATATATGCAAAATTCTCCAAAAAAGTTCGGATCACCACGCGCCTACTGTTTGCGACGATAGCCATCCGATAAATTGCACCTCGCACATATATATGAAGTGACGGTGCAGCCACCGGATGAAGTGGCATTTTTTGGGAGGCAAATTGTTGGTAGGTTCTTAAAACATATCATATTTAGCAGTAAGGGCGAGCAAAGAGATGCTTTAGTACTATGTCCTTTCATTTGGAAAATGATCTTTTATCCCTACATGCAGCTGTATAATGAAATTATATGAAGAGTAACAATTCGATAAAAAAGAGTAACAATTTGCTACAATGATATCACTATAGCAAATATTTTTTTAAAAAATGAGATTTTTTTTAAAAAATTGCTATAGTGATTTCACTGTAGCAGAGAATATCAATTCAAAAATAAATAGTCACAATTGCTACAATAATTTCACTGTAGAAAATAAAAAAAATTAAACAAAATTTTTAAAAAAACTTTAATAATATCAATATAGCAAAGAGTAACAATTTGATAATAAAAAACAGGTTGGGGTCCAGACCAAACCCCCCCTCAATATTAGAGGGATTTCTCAAAAAAAATAATTTGATAATAAAGAATAACAATTGTTACAATGATTTCACTTTAGAATTTTTTTTTTTTTTAAATCTTGTTTAATATTTTTTTGCTATAATAAAACCTATATAGTAAAGAGTAACAATCTATAAAGTACTATAGCTAAAGAGTAATAATTATATATTGTTACTTTTTGTTGCTGTGAACAGTAACATTTGTTATTTTAATATTATGAACAATTTTGTTATTTAAAAAAAATCAACAAATAAATTTTAAGTGTATATTTTTCAAGAGGACACGATACAAAATCATTTTATAGTATGTTTTTATTTTACGAAACAGATTTCTTTTAAGACCTAACACAATTTTGTTTTAGGAAGATGAAGTGAAATTTGGGTGAAGTCATTGAAGTGACTCACTTGTCACGACAATGGTGGGGACGCATTACTCGATTTGACGGCTGCACATTTGAAATATAATAACAAGGGCTCTTTTGACTTTGCCCCCCAAATCTTGCCTTGAATTAGACTTTACTCCCCATCTTTTTATTAATTAGACTTTACCCCTCAAAACTAACTGTTCCGTCAGCTCACCATCTAAGAGAATGGGTGAGACGACGGAAAAGAAATAAAGTTTTGGGGGGGTGAGCCGACGGAACAGTTAGGTTTGGGGGGTAAAGTCTAATTAATGAAATGATGGGGAGTAAATTCTAATTCAAGGTAAAATTTGGAAGGCAAAGTCAAAATAACCCTAATAACAATAAAGGTTCCAATCACCGGTGGCAGAAAAGTCAACGAAAATATTTAACTCATCTCATACCGATTTACCTCTTTATAAGATAATTTAAATTATTTTTAATAGTGGACCCACCTTCTATTTTTCAATCAATGCATGGCAGAGATGCCAGCACCGGGGGTTGTTCTCTCACGATTGTTGCTATGTCAACTAAAGCCATCTTTGATTGGCTGAAGTTGGAACGCGGGAGTCAACACTATACGCCGTCAGCAGTTTCTACTACAAAATATACACATAAACATGTAGTTGTAACATGCAGTAATAAGTTGCGTGTTCTAACTACACATGTTGCGTCTTCACCACATTGTGTAGTGCCACTGTACGGAACCAAACATCTATATAACATAGCACGGCGATCGATATGCTGACTAGATAAAATGAAACAAGCTGATTAGACAAAAACGCATGCTGACTAGACAAAAATGACTAGAGATACCTCCCTAATCATTCAAACCATCTTTCTCTCTCCCTTCTCCACGATCTCCATCTCCCTCCCTCTCTCTCTCTCTCTCTCTCTCTCTCTCTCTCTCTCTCTCTCTCCGTATCTCTCTTTCTTTCCGTCTCTCTCTAAATTTCTCTTTCTGTATGGGTGCAAAAATTGTACTGGGCCCATGGACCTACTCTACAGGACCCGTAAATCAAACCCCCCCTTATTGGGTCCGGACAACGACCCATAGGAGCCCATCGAAGAGGTCTGGACAACAGCCCGCATAAAGGTCCAAGCCCGATGTCACCTCATCACTGCCATATTAGCACAGACTTCAACTAAAAAAGACCCTTACGACATTCAAAAAAGATGTTGATTGGTTGATCAATGGAAGAGAGGAGATTCTAAAGCCAGTGTTAGAGCTCTTTTCTTCCTTCTGGTTGCCTTCTAGTTGCTCTGTGCAACTCGTTCATTGTACGCAGCTTCTCTCAGCCTGTCGAGAGAACACTTATTCATCTTTTATTCAAATTATAGTGAAGATCAGGTGACACCTCTTATCCGGAGACGTAGGTCGTAAGACAAAACTTCGACAACATCCCTTATGTCATCTCTTTAGTTCTCTCCCTCTCTAATCTCTACCTCTACAATATACAAGTCATTCACATTCAATCAAGAATTATTGGGTACGTGGGGTTTCCGATCAAGACGGCTCAAAAATTTTCCCCATAATATTTGGTGTTGTCTGTGGGATACCGTTAGAGGTTTCACTACACCTCTACCGACTCCTAATTAACTTATGGTGATGAGCCACAAGCCCAACTTCAAGTCGACGTCAACATCTTCAACATGTCGACATCAACGCGTTCGATGGTGAAGGCCAGCACCAACCCTCCTAAGGCGGGTGCTGATCTGGCAAATAGCGTGCTAATTGAAGATGAACAAGAAGTCTCAATAGCAACCAATCGAAGACATGTTCAGGAGTGACTGGGGCGATAAGGTATCCACCCAAAAGGCCGCAGCAATCGGTAGGATCCGTCATCCCCAAGGCACCGACCAAGCAAGTAGCATGTCGCTCAAGAGCGGCTTCCCCATTAGAACTTCGCCACAGTTCTTGTCCTCATATTTATGAAACTATTCCCGGTTTGTACATATATGGATTGTCAAGTATCCATTAAAATGACTTGTTATATGAAGAAACTGAAAGCAACTTTCCATTGTAACTCTGTGAAACGACACCCGTCATGTCGGAGTTCTTAGTTTTCTTCCATTTCTCCTTCATCTCAGATCGTAGTTTGTAGCACTCCCCTAGAAAGTGACCTTTCTTCCCGCAGTGGAAGCATTCAATATTCTTTGCTCGTCGTCTAGACTTCGATCTACTCTTTTCTCAGCTCTGAGTTCTGACTTGCTTGTCCTTCGAGTCTTGCACCATTCGCACATTCTCTCGTACTTTTGCACATCTTGGCATTGGAGATTATGACTTAGATAAATTCTTCAAATTTGAGAGTCACCTTGTAGAACATTAGAGTGTCTGAAGTACTTGTAGGACAGAGAAAGAAATCGTATCAAGAACAATGCTTTGTCGTCTTCCTCGTACTCCACCTCCACCCGCAATAGATATTAAATGCACTGATTAAACTTGTGCAAGTGTTCCATCAGATCCCCTTTTTCATTTATATATAGATCATATAATTCATCCTTCAAGAGCAATTTGTTCGAGAGGGATATGATTTATCCATGTACAGAGATTGTGACTTATCTCAAGTAGTATTTGCAAATATCTCCTCCATGAAACTATACATGACCTCGTCTGCCAGATGAAGTTTGATAAGCTCATCGTCTTTTGATATACTGTCATACCTCATAAATCTAAAGATCGATCCCGGAGGTGTTAGGTGAGAAAAAGAGGGTTTTGGATCTGGACACTTAACTACACCAATTAAGGTTCTCATAGCTCTTCTTGTACGCTCTCATATAAAAACGAAAAATGAGGGAGAAACAAGAGGGGAATCTTTTAAATTTGATTTTTTAAAAATATTTTTTTATATTAAAAAACAAAGAAAGATAAATTGTCAGCAGAGAGACGACGTCATCAAGTCAGGCTCGACCTTTAAAAGTCCTATCCTCTCAGTATATATGATTTGTTGGTGCCACTACATACTGACAGGAATCCCTTTAAAGAAGCACGGGGCTCAAGCATCCGACGGCTAGCCAAGTAGTCTCACCCACTCCCTAACACTCGGGTGCACTAGTCTAAAGATCCTATCTATAGGGTTAATCAAGTAGGTAATTTAGATGTACTTATATTTTCATCATGAGTTATCCTAGGCTTGGAGCCTTGAGGAGAGGCCTACCCAAAGAAATTTAGCTGGAATCATTGCAACTAGCAACCACAAAATACTAGCTAACTAATAAAAACTCATATTCTAACACAATTATATTATCTGAAGGAAAAAAACTACTAGATTAACATACTAAGTGGAAAGACAAAGTTGCAACTCTAACTCTGCCTCTGGACTCCTACTGCTACTCCTGAAGCTCCGGACCTGCAAGTGAGCCGACTCGTGGGAAAGGGTATCCCACAATAGAAAATTAAAAGATTAGCCAATTTAATGGCGAGTGACATTCTAATAGTCTTTAATAATATGAGACAACCGATCTAATTAAATTAATTAAAAAAAATATTAACAGTTTTAGTATTAACGAAGTTTACAGAATGATAATCTAAGCCTACAATAGTCTATGTTCACATACAATTCCTACTATCACTAGGTTGTTTAACATAAAGTTCATTCAATGTTCTACAACATTAAAGAACAAATTAAAGAAAATCGTTCATCTAAGGTCATGAGGTTATCATGCTCTACAGTTTTATAGTCTAATATCAATTAAGATTTCATAGTTGTTAATTAACAATTATATAAAATATCTATTATAATGTGAATTCTGAATATTTTGTTCATCCTGCCCTCGGTCGGGCATTACTATATGGCCTTTTATTTTGATATAGAGGGCCAACTCTCTCGCCGTGCATCCTCCAACACCATATACAATTCATCCAGATGATCGTAAGGGATTTTTTATCTTTTCACGGTGGAGCTCTATTGCCTAACTCGCTTTAATATGAGGACTTCAACTACCCCAAAACAGTGTTGCTAGACCAATCCCTACACGATGGCTATTCCTATTGGCTTTACCACAACCCGTGCCTATGACCCCTAACTTACTTATCTTCAGTTATGCACGCAGGATGGTTCACGGCCCTTGCATGCACGAGGTCCCTACTTTTAATAAGGTAGTATATCAATATAGCATACCCACACAAGTACAGAAAGATCTACATAGTGATTTATCATTTTCAACAATTTACCCTTGGTTTCGTACTACTCTCGCAACCCAGCATCACATTAAATATAATAAAGAGCTCTCGTCCAAAAACCCGTGTACTAGGATTGCAATGCTCCTCTTCGAAGGGTGGGCTCCGATATTTATTATTTCATCAATTATTGGTTTATTTTAAGGAAATATCTAATTATGATGTCCAAACAATTAATAATAATTATTATTATATTATTAATATTTTTAATCATGCGTCGCTGGACTCCCGACTTCGTATGCAAGCCGGGGTCCACTTGACCACATGCGACGGTGCCCGGCGGGACCGGCATACAGTGTTATAGACACCTACCCTTAGTTATTCTTATTTTCCACTATTAAATACTACAAAGAATGAAGTAGATGTCACCTGGTTGGCGCACACGACTCCTGCTAGTTGTCTCTGACCCGCCTTCGCTAGATCACCACAATCAAGGTCTGATAAAATATCGATTTAAACAAAAAAATCTACGACGAGGGTCTAAGCTAAGGATAGTCGGGCACCTTCGATAGGGGACCAATATTGAATCGACAACACAAAAATCCGTACGGCCGAAGACCTAGAACCTGAACAATACTAGGTTAATCAAATAATTAGGGACTGAAACTACTCCATTGAATCAGGCTCGAAGAACCCTTTCTGACAGTTTCAATTACGCTGGAATCTGACATCGGTCGAAGGGTTTCGGGTTAAACCACATAGAATCGATAAAACTGGTTGCATTGCTGGGTCGCTAGGGTAGAAGGGTTCTAGGGTTATCTTCTAGGTTCAATCGGTAGGTCTCGATGTCCCGACTATGATGCCGCTGGTTTTGTCTGAATCCAAGTTTGGATGGTGAAATGGTGGCCAAGCCACGGTGTCACGACTAGATCAGGTCCATGGGTAAAATGAGGTACTAAACAGTATATTAATTACTATACCAAACTATGCCCAACAGGTAGGATTTTTCGAGCCGGTAGTAATAGCGCTAGTTTCGTTCGATTCCGAGTTTGGATGGTGAAATGGCGCTGAACCAAATATGGCTAGTTCACTGTGTCTGCACAGCCCGGTCAGTACTGGGTTGTTGGGTCGGGGTTCTGTGCACTTGGATTTCTGGGCAGTCGGATCAGGTCTGCAGAGCAGTCGGGTTGGGTTTGGGGTTAAAAGGGTCGGGGTTTGCAGGGTTAAGTTTCTAAATGACCTTGGGCATACCCATTATTTACGGATCTGCCTCTGACCTTCTGCCCCACAAGGTGAGCGAAGGGGGGAGGGGGGTTGCACGACAGCGGCCGATGGGAGGGGCGACTGACCTCTCCTGCACCACCCCCACGGAAGAGACGCGGCAGTAGGTGGTCGGATTGATCGTCGGAACCAAGGGAGGCCCGACTGGAGGGAGGTCGCGCGGTGGTTACCGGGGAGGGACTCAGGTGCGGCTGTGCTCGAACGCGCCAGCGGGTCACCGTCGGTGCTCTCTTCCTGAGCCGATTGCGGGCTAGAGAGGAGGATGGGGGTTCACATGGTTTGGGTCACGGAGGAAGAAAGGAGGAGGAGATGGGGAGGTGGCTAACCTAGGGGTGCTAGCGTTCTCGTCGGTGCTCCGATGAAGGGTGGGTTGGGCTGCTCCTCTCTTCTTGCTTGATCTCTTCTCCCTATCTCTCTCTCTCTCTCTCTCTTTATCCCTTTGGTTTTCTCTCTATCTCTTCCATTCCCTCTCTTGCTCTCCCGTTTCTCTTTCCTCACTCTCTCGTCCCTCTCTCTCTCAGTTCACGAAAAAAGGGGGGAGGGTGTGCGGGTATGGTAAGTAGGGCTGGGGGGATTGGGTTGTTTAAGGCCTTCCTAATGTTGGGGAGGGGATAAAGGAAGGAAGGGATTTGAGTTTTTCATCGCAAAAATTTTCTAAAACTTATACTGAGTTCAATCTAAATAGCAATTATGAATTAGAAAATTAACACATGATATCGCCTAACTATACATGCACTCTGGCTTAATTTTATAAGATGAACACCCAAAACTAACCTAAAGTAATACTATAGATAAATTGATCAAATTTAAAATAGGAATGGACCAGGTAAACATATGTATACTTATATATTTTTATATATATACAAAAAGAGGTATTATAATAAACTTCATCTTAATCATCACCTAGTAACTGGGGCATCCGACCTAACTAGTTGGAGTTTCGCGTCAAATAGTGAGAAGTTAAGATGAGGTAACCTGTAAGCCAAGGTTATCACCTAGAAACCGGGGCATCCAACCTAACCAGTTCGAGTTTCATGTCAAACAGTGAGAAGTTAAAGTGATACAGGGAGGTAGTCTAGTCTAATCTCGTAGCCTGAGCTAGTAAGGTCCATATGGATATCTCCACACCTAGTGCCTCGAAGCCATCTAGTTAGGGAGTCTTTGACCAGAAAACTCGATAAAAGGGTTGTGTAGAAAGTTTAAGGGGGTTGGACATTGCACAGGCTCCTACATAAAAAAAGAGAGAGGATATATTATGTATAAATATATGCTTATATATATGCGAATCTGGTCTGTTTACTATTTTGATGAATATCAAAAAAATATAAATATTGCCTAAAGTTAATAGTAGGATAGTAGTCTAATGATATTAAACTAGACCATCACTACACAGGAGAGATCATGCAGAAATGACCTGATTCATAATTCAATTTAAAATAAACAATGTATAATTTTTGAAAATTCCTACATTTGACACAACTTCTTACAATTACACCTGTCTATCTAACAATGTTGGTTCTATAACTTTTTATGGCACTAATGTGCTCATGCTCATACCTTTATATATTCTCAATGATGGATCTAACTTTGTTCATGTTCTATCATTGTTAAATATGTTCTTGTTTACTAAGTTTGCTTGAGGACAAGCAAAGTGTAAGTTTGGGGGTGTGATTGGTGCATAAATGCACGACATTTATACACTTAAACCTATGCTTTATCAACCTCTTTCATGCCATCATTAGTGCTCTTATGCGTGTGTATCTAATTTGTAGGAAATCAAGTTATCGCACAAAAAATAACTCAAATAGTGCAAATTAGAAAAGAAGCAAAGAGAAAAACTAATTTATAATAAACCTTGAATCTCTGGTTGGATATGAGGATTTCATAGAAAGATAGGGTTCATCGAGAACTTCAAAACGAGCCCAAGAACACCTAATTTTAACAACCGAGCAAAATGTTATGGCCAAAACAAGTTTACATCGCAGGGCTGAAACAGTGAACAATGCACAACCGATCGATCAGGCTCGAAGCCCAACCAATCGGACGTGCACAAATCAGTGGCGTATGCATGTTTGCTTGCGTATTGGGATGGGGCTTCTTGCAGAAAAATCCTAGGACGATCCCAGCCTTACAAATAGGTGTTTTGGAACCTAAAAACAATTCTTTTGAAGCCCGAAAGCCATCGCGGAGAGAAGGAGAGTGAAACTTGCGTCCATAGCTACATCGCGAAGCTTATTTGCAATCGTCATCATCGCCATGCTAGACTAAAGGCCTCCTCTAGGGTTTCGATGAAACCCTAACCTAGTAAACTGTGTTTTTCATATCTTTTAAGGATTTTTAGTGTTTTTCTATGGATTGTTGTATGGTTTATGATGAATAATAAATTATTTTAGTTAATCTATGATATTACTTGGTTTACTTTCGCTATAATTGTTCGTATCTAGATTACATACGTCATGGGGTATTTTCTATAGTTATGATTTATAACTCCTATTCAAGGGATTGTGTTTTCTTTGGATGAATCATGCTTAGGAAAAATGATTCGTGTCAGGGAGGGCGGATCGTGCAAACCAAAGATGGTCCATACCATCGATGCACATGTATTACTCGTTGTAGTTTATCTTATATGCTTATACCATTTGATTATCATGCAAAGTTATATTATACCTATAAGCACAACTTTGAATGGATTATGTTTAGGAAAGACATTCCGTGCCCAGGAGGATAGATCGTGCCAACCAAAGATATTCCATGCCATTGAGGTGTTTATAGGATCTTCTCCAATTGTATCTTTGGTTGTGTCATACCTCAGTAAGACGATCCGTACCCAGGAGGACGGATCGTGACAACCAAAGATGACCATTCTTATTGATACAATTATAGAGTCTTTCAGTGACATCATCGTGCCTTCTAGTCATTGTGGGTCAAATCAATATAAGAGACTAAACCCGAAAATTGATATGAATAAATTAGTTGCTAGACTAGTGGTGGATTCACCGCCTTAGACCTTCTCCAATTGATATCTTATTTCATTTTAATCTCGTTTTGTCATTACTTTACTTTATTTAGTTTAACAAAATCAAATCATTTTTCCTAAATCGATCTAAAACTTATATTTTGAATCTAGTTAACCATTGTGCAATCCCAGAGAACGACCCGGTATTGAGCTCGATAGCTATAACACAACCGACAAAGATATCAGTAGTGGTCGGAAGCGATCAGTCATTTGTCGTGTCGTTCAGTGCATGTGCTATTTCCATAATATCATCGTGTGAAATTGATTTTTTCATCAAAGGGTCCAAGATCAATCTTTATGCTACCCAAGATGGTCTTCTTTTTAGCCATATTTGATGGCTTTGATACCAGTTGTTGGCACGAAATACCCTTATTGACGTCTTGATCCGCCGCTTTACAATTTGTGGAAGCGATATAGGGTTTTGAATCTCCGACGATTCGAAAAGAATGATCTATTCACACACGATAGCAAACCACAACAAAATAGAGAAGAAAAACAATCCACACGAACTGTGTCCCCATTAGGTTGAGTGTCTTGTGTTGGATGCTGGGGAACATAGACATGCAATGCGAATTTTCCACTCCTTATGGGGAGTTGGGTGTCTCCTTAAGCAGCCTTCATGAAAGATTGATCACTAAATATAACCAGATAAATCTAAAGTTAAGATGGTGAGCATATGAACTTGGAGAGTTGAGACTCAGAAGCTTACTCTTGTATTTTGTGTGACTTCGGAGTGCAACTATGACTTGATGGCGATTCTAGCCATAGTTAATTAGATGAATTATTTAGTCATGAGATAACATATTCATTATCTAATTGGAGCAAAAGTCATCGTAGTTCAGAAAAAATCCAAACCCTAGTCTTTTCTATTGGCAGTAGAATCCTAATCAAAATACCTCGAACGCTTGAAGGGCATACTTAATTGAGAAATGCTATTCAGCCCGAAGGTTTTCCCGATTTCGTCGGCCAGATTGACATGGCAGCGTGCAACTGGTGGCTGAAACCCACTAGCAACATTTAAGTCTTATACACCACCAGTTGCACGCTGCATATCAATCGGGCTGAGCGGAATCGGGAAAACCTTAGGGCTGAATATGATGGGATGCGTATACTTAAATAAACCCAAGTGCAGAATTTAAAACACAAAATCAGATTTCAGCATGTTATAAACAAATTTCAGCAAGGCCTATAATCACGATTCATCAATCATTCATTCCCAATCAGATTTAATTCAACGAAATAATAAAACTGACAAGAATAAGATTAATTTCATATTCTAATGACTGAATTCCAGCAATAAGAACAATCACAATCTCAAATAAATAAAGCCAATGTCTTAAGAACAAGCCAAGATCTAAGCGAATAAATCATAATGGATGAGATTCTCGGAAAACCAAGGATTTTGGGAACCCTAATGTGAAATCAGCAATAAGGCCGGTTGGGGAAAAAGAAAGATATCACATGAAAGTATCGATGATCGATCTCACCGTGCTTTGGTCAATGACGGCTGCTGACAGGAACTCCGTTGTTGCAGATGAAAGTGGCAGAAGGGGAGGCGTGGCCCAGAAGAAGAGGTGAAGAAGCCGAGACGATGGATCTTGAAGATGAAGGAACTCCGCGTCGATCTTCCGCGAAGCCGTAGATGAATGGTGAGGCGACGAGATAGAAGCGTGCGAAGGAAGAAGAGACTAGAAGCAAGGAAGATTTGTCGGAAGGGATACACCGAGCAAGCGCATACGCTTCTCCGTTTAGGGTTTCAATTTCATATCATCCTCCCCTTTTGCAATTAGGGTTTGTAAATTTATAGGGAAACAACCAAGGGAAGCAAAAAAAAGGAAAGAAGAAGAGAGATGGGCCGCGCGGGTAAAGAGATAGAGAGGGACGCACGGGTGAGAGAGAGGGGGCGCGGGGTGTTCGCGGGAGAGAGAGAGAGGGCCGGTCGGGTAGGGGGTTCGGTTAGGGTTTTTGGGTTTTTTTTTAATCTTCCTTCGAATCTCATCCATTGAGATCTATCCTAACTTAAGATCCTATGGCTAAGACTCTAACATAGAAACGAGTCAGTTCGGCATCTGTGGCTCGAACCGGATACGAACATGGCTCGCACCTACCCAAACCAGAAATAAAAATACAAATAACTAAAGATCCGTTGGTCGGATCGAAACAAAATAAAAACCAAAGTTGTAGAGCTTCGAATGAGCTTTCCACTGATGTAGACGGATTGACGATCGGCTTCCTAGATCTCCAGAGCGGATAAAAATATGCCATCAACTGTAGCAAATCTGCACGTAGTAGGCTCGTCTGCATCAAGTCCTCCGGACTCAAAAGAACTCGACTCCTGTCGAGTAAGGTCCTGGATCCGATGGGGGCTCCCCTGGAAGTAACTGCAACCGCTGCATCTGCTCGAACTGCTCTCCCGGGTCCGGTGGCCAAGTAATCCGCCTCAAGTACTCAGTGACTCCATCTGACATCCCCTGCCCCTCGATGCCAAGCGAAGACCTGAAAGCCAAAGCCAACATCCTCCGCGGCACGATAAGATCGTCAAGATACTCAGATAATTTCATATGATAATAGGAGTTTGGGTTGACATAAAATTCGAAAGATATATGAAAAGAATGGCCGCGGGAGCATAATGTGCTGCGGGTCATCGGCTTGCGCAATAAGCAATGGTGTATTTGAAAGGCCATGGGGTACGGGTGCAATATGTGGTGCTCAAAGTGGCATGCGCACGTGGCAAAACAAGTGGATTCTAGATGACGAAGATATGTCATGCAATCATTGTCTGGATGCAGTGAATAAAATAAGAAATTAAAGAACTCATCATGCCACTTGTTATGACTTCGAAGAAGTAAAAATGATGGGTTGTCTGAAGTCTGAAAGCATAAGTCATAGGTACCCTGCCTTGAAAAGTGATCAAACGTGCCAAAATCTTCTTTAATGTTAAACTCAACACTTGGATGACAATATGGATGCACATATGAATGGTCTGTGAATGTATAGATGTCAAGCAAATGATGAATGGGAGTGTCATGGATGCCTTTGGACTCTAAATGCGATGTGCATGCAATGGAATGCAAAATGTTGTCTAAGCCCTTATCAATTTTTAGTGAATCAGATGAACACCCTACTAGATTATCGGCGAATGGTGGTATGGGATGGTTCTGACTCAGAAGAGCTTGAGGTGCATGGGATCGGTGTTTCCTAAAACATGTAGGCCATAGGGTGACATTGATGCCGTCCTTAAGGAAGGTATAGGTGTTGGCTCTTCCGTGATGTTGTACATCTCGGTCGAACTGCCATGGACGCCCAAGGATGACATCAGCCACTTCTAAAGGAAGGACATCACACCAAATCTCATCATGATATTGCAGCCCAATTGACAACTTTGCCAAACAACAATGCGTCACCAACTTGCTCGTGGTGTTATCCAGCCAAGATGTTTTGTACGGGTGAGCCAATAGTTTAACTTTCCATTTCTTACTCCTAACGACCGCTTCATTGATCAGATTGGTGGTGCAACCTCCATCGATCAAGACGCAAAGGTCCATGCCATTGACATTGCAGACGGTTCGGAACAGCTCGAACCTCTGGTTCTTGCAGTGTGGCTTAGGGGGTCCTCCACAGAGCTCGTGGGGTAGCAGCGCTTTAGGTGCTTGGGGTGATGGAGACTGACGAATAACTAACAGTGGCGCAGTCACATCATCTCCCTCCAAGACTAACTCATTGAAGTTTTCACCTTCAGACTCGTGATCATCCTCGTCATTATCCGCAAGATTTGTCTGTGGATTGAATTAATGTCGAGGACAATCGGCTGACTTGTGACCCGGCTGGTTGCATTTGAAGCACTTTATCTGGCTCGGGTTGGGTCCTAAAACTCCTTTACCCTTCTCAGTGGGTGCAGGAACTGTGCCAGCTACGGGGGAAGGTCCAGAAAGTGGTCTACTAACAAATCCGGATGGTGCCCTATGTTGTCATACTGTCGGGACGTAGATCGGGAGTGGTGAGACTCGACTTTCTTAGCCCGACGGTGCGCATCAATGACCTGATACAAGTCGTGAAGGGACACTACCTCCTGAATTGAAGGCTTAAGACCATTAACGTACCTAGCGACGCTCTGCTCTTCATCTTCATGCAGATCATTGCGAGCTTGGAGCTTGTAGAATTCATTGGTGTAATCATCTACCGATTTGTGCTCTTGTCGCAGGTTTTGGAATTTCTGGAACACATATTGCTTGAAATCAGAAGGGAGGAACTTCTGTTGCATCTTTCCTCTCATGTGTGTCCAAGTGGAGATTTTCTCTTTTCCTTTTCTACCCCTAGTGGTCTGTAACTGTTTTCACCAAATCAGTGCATGACCTTTCAGTTTAAGGCTAACAAACTTGACTTGTTTGTCACGGGAGATTTCTTTCCACTTAAAGTATTGGTCGATTCGCTCGGCCCACTCTAGAAACTCTTCGGGATCCATCCTACCCTCAAACTTAGGAATTTCTATATTGATACCCTGATCCCAGCCCCAATGGGATTTCGACCTCCTATGAGTTTTCCTACTTCGCCTATCAGATCCATCAGAGGAACTGACGCTATCACCCCCTGACTGAAGATCTAACTCGCTACGCTCTGGCGACGCTCTAGCCCTGTGCCCTCGATGGGGTCGAGGTGGATTTTGGGAATTGGTGAAGGCCAAGGTCAAGGTTTCAATCTGGGTCTGAAGCCTATCCATGTGTTCCTGTTGCCTTATGAAGGCATCTTGCCAAGTACGGGGTGGAGAAGATCCAGCCATTATGGATTCTATCAACTCACTACAGAGAGAAAGGGATGGTCCTAATATGGGTGTACTCACGCGATGATAGTCTCCTAATTAATGCAAGACACAAAGCTAAAATGAAAAGAAGGAAAATAAAAAAAAAATTTCAGCACGCACACAAGATGCCAATGATGCAAGAGGACCGGCCGTTGCGTAAGAACGCGACGACTAGTACGCTCTGATACCAACTTGATGGGATGCGTATGCTTAAATAAACCCAAGTGCAGAATTTAAAACACAAAATCAGATTTCAGCATGTTATAAACAAATTTCAGCAAGGCCTATAATCACGATTCATCAATCATTCATTCCCAATCAGATTTAATTCAACGAAATAATAAAACTGACAAGAATAAGATTAATTTCAGATTCTAATGACTGAATTCCAGTAATAAGAACAATCACAATCTCAAATAAATAAAGCCAATGTCTCAAGAACAAGCCAAGATCTAAGCGAATAAATCCTAATGGATGAGATTCTCGGAAAACCAAGGATTTTGGGAACCCTAATGTGAAATCAGCAATAAGGCCGGTTGGGGAAAAAGAAAGATATCACATGAAAGTATCGAGGATCGATCTCACCGTGCTTTGGTCAATGACGGCTGCTGACAGGAACTCCGTTGTTGCAGATGAAAGTGGTGGAAGGGGAGGCGTGGCCCAGAAGAAGAGGTGAAGAAGCCAAGACTATGGATCTTGAAGATGAAGGAACTCCGCGTCGATCTTCCGCGAAGCCGTAGACGAATGGCGAGGCGACGAGATAGAAGCGTGCGAAAGAAGAAGAGGCTAGAAGCAAGGAAGATTTGTCGGAAGGGATACACCGAGCAAGCGCACACGCTTCTCCGTTTAGGGTATCAATTTCATATCATCCTCCCCTTTTGCAATTAGGGTTTGTAAATTTATAGGGATACAACCAAGGGAAACAAAAAAAAGGAAAGAAGGAGAGAGATGGGCCGCGCGGGTAGAGAGAGAGAGAGAGGGACGCGCGGGTGAGAGAGAGGGGGCGCGGGGTGTTCGCGGGAGAGAGAGAGAGAGAGGGCCGGTCGAGTAGGGGGTTCGGTTAGGGTTTTTGGATTTTTTTGATCTACCTTCGAATCTCATTCATTGAGATCTATCCTAACTTAAGATCCTACGGCTAAGACTCTAACATAGAAACGAGTCAGTTCGGCATCTGTGGCTCGAATCGGATGCGAACATGGCTCGCACCTACCCAAACCAGAAATAAAAATGCAAATAACTAAAGATCCGTTGGTCGGATCGAAACAAAATAAAAACCAAAGTTGTAGAGCTTCGAATGAGCTTTCCACTGATGCAGACGGATCGACGATCGGCTTCCTGGATCTCCGAAGCGGATGAAAATATGCCATCAGCTGTAGCAAATCTGCACGTAGTAGGCTCGTCTGCATCAGAATAGCATTGCTCTATTTAATTTTGTGCTGAGATGGGGCTCTAGTAGTAGTTTTATGGGTGCAAATAAGATGGATTTGTGGGGTGCCCTTCTGATATTCTGGTCGGTGGATAAATCATTATGCAGAAATTCCATTCCGTGCCCACCCAGCCGCATGGCAGATCGTCCGACGCGGCGACGCCACCTAAAGGTGAGCCCAAACTCGTAAACCACCGGAAGAGTCTCGCAGCGCGATCCGATCCGGCGGCTCTCTTCCCGCCGAGCAGCTTACCGCCGGCGTTCCGACGCCGCCACTGCAGATCTTACCCTATTTCTCTTTCTCCCCCTTTCTATTTCCTTCAACCCGGTTCGAATCTGCTCATGTTCCCTGCCGCAAGGTGGAAGCCGGGGGGTAACAATGGAGGCGGAATCCCAACGATCGCTCTCTCTCAGGGCGGCTCGCCGGACGGATCGGAGCAGTCCGGCCGCCCACGCTGAAGGTATAGAAGGAGCCGAGCCATCTATCCATCGATCTTTGTTGAATTCTTGGTCTTTGTATTAAGAAAATGCAGGCTCGTTGTGTCTGCAATGCAGATGCTGAGGAGGGCGATGCCTTCTCTCATTGGAGAGCCGCTCAGGGTCCATTGAAGATGGTCTGGCGGAGGGGCTTTGTGCGGCTCGTCTTTGTATCGGGCGTCGTATGGATTATCGCCGCGCTGCTGCTTGACGCCTGGTCGTGCCGGTCGCCGGTCGGGTTCCTATCAGGTATGCTTGCATGTGGCGACAAAAAATTGGTTCTTGGCCGACTAATGCACTTCGCTTCCTTCGAAAGCTGAGTTCAGTCTCTTAATTGGGTTCTGAGATTTTCAGCCAAATATGAAAAATGCTCAATTAACATAAGAACTTTGAGATCAAGATCCATGAAGTCGTTGCGATTTTTTTTTTTAGTTTTGAAACCAGCTGTTAGGAAGAACTGTCCAAACAAAATGGAAGTTATTAACCCCAAAGACCTGAAATGTTGCAGGGGAAATTTAAAACCCTTTCTCATGATTTAGAAATTTAGGCTTGGCCATATAAATTTATGTCTTCTTAGGTCGGTACATAGTGGTTCTTATTGAGCTCAAGATTTTCTATCCATGTAGCACAAGATTTTGATATAGGAGTGATTGCCCTACTCATGATAGGTAGGGATTGATTTTTTTTCCTCCTGACCTCCTAGCTGATAATGTAGTCTTCCTCCCTGCCACCATGGTTTAAAATATCAACGATAAATTGTGGTTACCGATGTTTCTCCTTATCCCTAGGCGGCAATACGAAAACCATCTGGAAACCTCTTTTTAAGCGATATCAGGGATTTATCGGTGATATATAGTTGAAATTCTCAAATTATCGCTGATATTGCCAATTTATCGCCATTGCCAGCGATAAATTGGGGTACAACTACAGCCCATATAAAACTGTGGCAAATGAGCAAAAATCATCCAATTTCGCACATTTGTTACCCAATTTCGTCCTGAGATGGTTTCCCCCCTCCCCCCATTCTCTTCCCTTTTTTTATTTTATTAAATTTGGGTTTCTAAACCAATTCTAAGGCTACCATAACTTGTTCTTGGTGGAATTAAGATTTTTCTTCGCGGATTTGGGAATTTTTCAAGATTCAAAGTTGGTGAAATTTTCAAATCTTTTTTTTATTTCTCTTAAAATCTTCAACAAAATTAGATGATAAACATGCTATCATCAAGTTTGACGCGATTCAATATGTTTATCATGTAATTAGCAAGAAATTAATTGGGATTCCATGTAATTGTCGGTTTTCATGGGTTTCATCTATTAAAACCCAGTGAAATTTTAGTATCACTACTAGAGATTAGATCTACATGCTACACAGATCCGAAAAATTTTAGCTTAACAAATAAGTTATTATGTGAGATGTTATTATGTTTTATGACTTATGATACATTTTATCTTTTATTAGTTATGAGACTGAGTAATAGATTATGTCATTTGCGAGATATTTATCATGTTTCAGAGTGTTTGTTATTTTATTATGATTGTTTAATTCACAAGCTGTGTTGGAAAGTGTTTGACGGTTCAAATACTCATCTATTGAGTCTCATTTGAGTGTTCCCTGGAATAAATGATTGTTTTTTGCATGTTTTTGGTCATAATGAATTATCGCCTAAAGGCATATAATAAAAAAATCCCCCCCAAATATCATTTATTTGCATATCATTTTTTCCACCCGTTTTTCATCTTTTCCCTAATATGTATCAATAACGGCAATAAATAAGCAATAAATCCACAATTTTTTCCCCGGGACACTTGGCGATAATGACAATTAAAACACTACCCGTCGCTTCTTGTATGGCTTATAGTCTTTTTTCTATTATAGAGGACAGATCTGAGAAGGTGTATCATAGGACCTTGATCTCCAAATTATTTGTATTATTTGCTATTGAACGAATACGCTCTTTTTTCAACTCTAAAAAGAAAAAAATCTTAACATGATTATAGGTTTTGATTGTTTTCGGTATCTTGGGTCTGTCATACAAAAGAATTGAGAGATAAATGATGATATATCTAATAGGATTAGAGCTGGTTGGATGAAGTGGAGAGGAGTCTCAGGATTGCTATGTGATCGACGCATGCCTTTAAGACTTTAGAGTAAATTTTACAAGACAACAATAAGACCTGCAAGCTGCAATGTTATTTGGTTCAGAATGTTGGCTCTTAAAGAGAGCTCAAGATCATAAGATGAGTGTGGCAGAGATGAGGATGCTGAGGTGGATATGCGGAAAAACTAGGATGAATAGAGTGAGGAATGAGTGTATTAGAAAAAGTGTTGGAGTGGCACTAATTGAGGACAAGATATTGGAGATAGACTAAGATGGTTTGGGCATGTACAAGTTGTCTAGGCCGTAGGGTTGCAAGTGAGCCGAGTCGAGTCTAGCTTTGGTCTGTTTGAACTTGGCTCGTTTATTAAATGAGCTTAAACTTCGGTCTTGGGCTTGGCTTGTTTAATAATTGAGTCGAGCTTTGGTCTGCTTGACCTTGGCTCATTTACTAAATGAGCCTGAACTTTAGGCTAGGTTTCGCTCAATTAGTGATCGCATAAACTTGAACGGTCCTTTATCGAGCTTGTTCCTGAACTCCAAAATCAGTCAAAAGTGTAGACTATATATGTTTGGTCAATTCAAGCTTTACATGAGCCTATTCACGAGCCTACTCACGAGCCCAAAACAAGTATGTCAGCGAGCCAAAATGAGCCAAACTTTGGTATGCTTGAGCTTGGCTCATTTATTAAACGAGCCTAAACTCTACGCTTGGGCTTGGCTCGATTAGTAGTCGAACGAACTCAAATGAGCTTTTATCGAGCTTGTTTGTGAGCTGCTTATGAATCTTGGTTCATTTGCAATGTAGACCAGAGGCGGTCTCGATAAGGAGAGGGTCACAGGTTAGACCTAGAATAACATCGATGGAAGTCGTTATAAACAACATGGAAAAACTTTTATTGACAACATATATAACCCTAAATATAAATAAATGACGAAGAAGGATTAAACCCCAAGTAGATGGGACGTGGCTTGATGGTTATGGTTTCATAGAAGCGGTAACCAAGCAGAATCTCTAGTCTAGTATTCGTAAATGAATAAACCTGATAGGCTGATACCTAAAGCAAACAAGAATTATGAATATCTGTTTCATAGGGGCTTGACCCAGTCGTAAAACATTTTAAGACTTTGATGGACAATAAGTCAACTCAAAATTGATGGACAATAAGTCAACTCAAAACTAATCCATAAAGACGGCATAATGCTTGCTAGTGACAGACTTTATTTCTAAACTTGGCTATATCTAATCCTTTTCTTTAGGATCGGAAGAAAGGGCTACAGTCTTTTCCACAAGTTTATTTTGCAGAAATTACAGTATTATGTTTATTTTATTTTTGTGCATGTTAAGTTTCAAAATCATCATCACGTTGCATTCTTGTCACTGTTATATCAATTAATTCGGCACTTGTAAGTTCCAACAGCATCTATTGTTCAACAAGTTAAATAATGATTTTTACTTAATCTTTAACTTTTTATCTAATTTGGTATTTTTTGCAACTGTGTTTGCAGCTCTTTGTAGAAACAATCGAAAGGTGCTTGACATGCCAGACACAACGGGAATGGCACCAAAACCTCAACATCGTAAGATTAGACTGCACAAGTTCTTTTCTGTCGACCTTTACTGCCGCCAGTGGTAACATCTGTGTTTGCAATTAGGTTGTCAAATTCCTCTTGCAGATGATCCAGATGCTGTCGTCATTCCGAAGAGAACTACTGATACAATTGTAAAAAGTTTATCATATATAATGGTCGATGAGCAAGCAAATGCAACTGCTCCCCCACTGTTTGGAGGACATGAGAGCTGGACACACAGAGAGAAGAGTTTTAAACTGAATACAACTATGAAGGTAAACTGCAAGCCGTATGGACACATTCATGTCTGGTGCTGTAACTTGCAAATTGTTGATTAATAATGATAAGAAGGCCTATTTAAAATGCAATTCATTGCTTTTGTTGGAACCTTCCAAAACCATTACCATCAAACTTTGTTCCATCTATTTGGATCAGCTTTATGATTCCTTCTTTGCCATGTTTTCTGTCAAGGGCTATCTCTGTAGTCACTGCAAATCTTAACTTACACACAATTTAGAGCTCATCTATATCTTGTTTCCCTTGTCTTTTTGAAACCTTAACTTACACATACACTATAGGTCTCGTCCATAAATTGTTTCCCTTGACTCTGCTTGAACAGAGCTCTGTCCTTGTAATACATTGTATGCTAGTTTCTAAGTGATTTTCTTCTCCCTCGTTAGACATTTGATAATTCATCAGTGGCTGTATGAACGTGAACTTGCATTAACAAGGATCCTGATCCATTCATTTCAGGTTTGTTTTATGGAAACTACTTTGCTATTGGATTTAAATAATTGTACATTTCATAATTTGAAAAGGTTCAAACAAGTTGATTTACCCTTGCACCGGTCCATGCTAACATGTGGAACCCGTACAATTTATCTTTATATACGTCTATGCGAATATACCTACAATTTATCTAGCAAATAATTTTGGCTTTTATTTTTCCCGGTGTTTTACACCGACTTGACTTCTTTTTTGTTCACAACTCTTAAAAAGAATGTGAGATCGTCTTATGTACTCTGTTTTCTTATGGAAGATAGGACTCTTTGACATGCTCTTCCCTGCAAAATGCCATATTAGCTTCCACCCGCCTTTTAAAGCACTAATTTGAAGGGGACCATGCCTGATGTCTGCATCAACTTCGCCAGTGATCGACCCATATAGGCCCATTATCTTTTTAATGCATTATTTAATTAATATTTACTGTATTTAATTCGGAAAATTAAGACTTGCTGCGCAAGTCACTGTTTTTGTTTTTTAGTCCCACATCACCTATGGGAACTCATGCATGTAATCCCGCCTGTTATATAAAGGCATGTGCTAGTTTCTTTTCTATTATGCAATGATATTATGAAAAAAACTATGAAGTTGCTTGTGAGCTTCTTCTAGGGTTTGTTGGATAGGAATCCATCAGAGGTGGATTTCTCGAATCCGGTGAACTCTAGATCTTCCCCCTCCTCTTCTCTCCTCTGTTATCTCTCAAATGTTAATCTTTCGTTCGCAATCAATTGACAACATCTGCCATATTTGACTGTTGTTTCTCCACGAAGTACAAGAAGAGGATTGAAAGAAGGAAGAAAAAGATCAAGAGAGGAAGAAGATCCTCTCTCTTTCTTTCCTTTTTTTCCTTCTTTCTGTCCCCCAGCGTGAAAGCTGTCGATGTGTCCCTGTTTTGTTTGTGTGAAAGCCGCTTTGCTCTTCTGTTTGTCACCCTGCACAGATGAAGGCCACAGGATTATTCCCGTGGCTTGTCTCATCTAAAGACACCCCCACATTAAAAGAGCAGCCATAGTTGCATCCAAGGGCACCCCAGGCCTTGATTTACAGAAATACCATGCTACACTAAGATGCTGAAGTACTTCTTTGCCATCCAGATTTTCACGTTGGGCAACCCAATCGCAGAAACACTAGTATCGAGGGCACCCCAACTTCCTTAAGATCATATTTTTGGTTTTGGGGCTCTGATTTGAGGCATTCTTTTGAGCAGATTTCTTCTATGATTTGCCTACCTGCATGAAGAATAATAAGGTGACATCATTCGCATTACTTATATTTATTTGAAGATGATTCGAGGGCAATTTTATTGAATCACGAGAGACCCCGTATCTTGTCCCTCATCAGTTTGGTATCAGAGCTTCAGTCACCATGTCGTACCATGCTGACCAATCTTGTGATAACCCCCAACCTATTGACACCAAGGCCTACGCTCGATGTCAATTTAAGTCGGTCATAATATTAAAAATTTCGGATTTCGAAAAGATATTTGTGGAAATTTTGAATTTTTAAGAGAATATTTAGATATAAAATTTTAGAAGTTGTCAGTCGATTTTGGTTAAAAAAAAGATAAAATTTCAGGATAAGCTAAATTAAGCATAAATACACGGATTTAAGGTATTAAATTTGTTATGATTCACTAAATAATATACAAGTTCAAACATATAAACCATATTACTTGATACGAAGTACAAACTACAAAATGCAAACATGAAACCCAATCTTATACCAGTGTGAAGCCTAATCAGTTTTTGATAGAATTTTACTGGCATCTGTCGGCCGACATGACCAAAAAAATTGGAAAATTGCAATATGGTGGTCCTTTTTACCGACATGACCGAAGTATGTTGACCAATATCACCTAAATCATTGAAATGTTGGCTAAAAAATTGTAGGATTGACATTTCCTTGGATTTCTGTGTTAGACCCTCCACAGAACGACCTATTCCAGTCATTTCGGCCAAAATATGTCGACATTTGATTTCTTGGTTCCACTAAAGGATTGAGCACATATTTCCACCCAACTGTCAACCTAACATCAACCCTCTAAAATTTGCAACTAGGAACCTACCAATTGGGGGGGGGGGAGATGGAGCAGTGACAAAATGTTGTTACCTTCAAATTTCACAATGTGTTCAAAGTCATGGTTCAACATCTTCCATTTTATTTAAATCTTCTGTCTATCATGAAATACAAACATGAGGTGCATGCAGCATTCTTCAAGATTTCCGTATTGCATCTGAACATGGCACAAAAATTGCAACTTGAACTGGTCTTAGAATATTAGCTTTTCTTTTCTACTTTTTGGTAAGAAAATCCAATTTTGCTAAGTTGTGTCCTAACAAAAGTTGGAACTCATTGTAGATATGATATTTGACCCTGTATTCTTCCAACGTTTTCAGAGCAAGTTGGAATCAATCACTTTAAGTCCTGAAATTTGGTTTTCTGTTGCTTTTCATCTTCTTTATAGGTGCACTGTGGCTTCATGCAAAATGGTGGTGCAGAAATGGATGCAGTAGACATTAGTTATGCACGGAAATGCAAGTTTGTGGTTGCCTCTGGTATTTTTGATGGGTATGATACCCCCCATCAACCAACAAACATTAGCCTTCGTTCTCAAAAGCTCTTCTGCTTTCTGATGGTGGTGGATGAGAGATCCCTTGATTTTATCAAGCAAAATGTTAGTGTCAAAGAGGACAGTGATGGGGGAAAATGGGTTGGTATCTGGCGCCTTGTGACATTACATCATCCACCATACGACGAGCCTAGAAGAAACGGAAAGGTTCCTAAGATATTAACTCATAGGTTGTTTCCTAATGCTAAATACAGCATTTGGATTGATGGGAAAATGGAGCTAATTGTTGATCCATTGCTCATTCTTGAAAGGTGGGTTGGTTCCAGGTTTTGACTAACTAATCAAGTTGAACTTTGAAACACAGAGGATAGTGAACTATGCTCTTATTGCATCCCCCAATTGTATATTTTGCAGATATCTTTGGCGGGGAAGGTACACCTTTGCAATTGCTCGTCATAAGCATCACAAGAGTATTTATGAAGAGGCTGATGCAATCAAGCGAAGGAAACGATATGCTCGACCTCTAATTGATCTACACATGAAGATCTATCGTTATGAGGGAATGGAATTATGGAATCCAAAGAGAAAGACAGCCAGTGGTAAGTAGATCGCTTTATACTTTACCAAAAAAGTTAATATTACCTAAAGCATAACGTGTTTGCAAAATATTGCTTTACCACACAGGCGTAAAGGCATCTCTCTCTCTCTCTCTCTCTCTCTCTCTCTCTCTCTCTCTCTCTCTCTCTCTGCATTTGTGTTTATATATAATTTATATAACTTATATGTAAATGTATATAAAGTTCACGTGTTTTGTGCAGTAACAAGCAAAAGTGAGCCTTTCATCTTGGACATTCATTAGTTGTAATTAGAATTGCCTTACCATGAACTCTTTCATGACTACATCTTCAGAAGGTCAAGATGAACGGCTCAGATCGGGCTTTCAGACTTCTACTTGTCAGGGCAAAGAGCAATCGATGTATGTATGTGCGGGTGGGTGGACATGCTAGTGGGTGTGTGTTTGCATGTTTGGAAATGAACATATATGCGCCTCTTCATATATGACTTCATAAAGATGCACTTTTTGTGGCTGCACGAGTATGAGTTGGAAGAGGTTCATCTAAACTTCTAAGTGAATGTACTGCCTGTCTCGTACATGTTTGTATGCACGTGTGTGTTAGTATATATATTGATATAAATTATTAACAATGATGCACCTATTATGACTACTTCTATTATTTAAACCGCATTGGTCATTTCTGAAGGATACTTAACCAGTTAATTTGGCCATTATTATCATCCTCGGAATGTTAGAACTATCTTTACTCGGCTTGAATATGATGGTCTCTATCTATATTAAGAACGTATAGGGGGCGAAACCTATGTAGGGCTCTCATCTGATGGAGCCTGTGGATCTCTGATACCACTTTTTTGGCCACGAGTAGATACTATATGTGGATTGAATCTGACCAAACATTTGGGGAGACAATCATCAAAATGAAGCACAAAAAGTGTAGTGATGGATCTTATAAGGAAGTATAATAAACACATAAAGAGGGCACCAGGATTTATGTGGAAACCTCTCCAATGAAGAGGCAAAAGCCACGGGGCAAGACCAATAATCAACTATCTTAAAATTTGAGGAAATACAATGATATCTGAAATTTTTGTCCAATGCTTGTGGTATTACAAACTTTGGAGAAATTAATGATTACCTCTTCAAGGTTTTCCAAACTGAATTCTTTCCACAAAGAACACTTGGTAATAGCAAATTGTAGAGTACCATATCCCATAGAGGCACCCACTGCAACCGGATTTGAAACCTTGGGAGTAACTAGAAGAAGGAATCAATCGTAGAGAAAACGTTCTTCGCAAGATCTCTCCGATAATCTTATTTTTCTGCTGCCTCCTTTTCTCTTCCTTAGTGTTCATTGTTGTGGGCTGGGGATTCTAACCTCTGCACCTAGCTCTCAGAGGAATGCTTTTCCCTTCACTGGACCTTGGTTGCATACTTGCATATAAGAAAGGGGTCAACTTCATGCCCGATCCTCGTTGTAAGGCGCAAGAAACTGCGTCGCAAAATGACTCGGTTCATCTCAGTTTTTCGTTGCTAGTAGGCCACGTCACAACCCTTGTGGATTGGCCCGAAAGCCCACAACAATCTCCCCCTCCAGACTCATGAGGGTGAAAAATGAAAGAATGACACCCCTCCCTTGAAGTTCAATCCGACCAACACTGTTCAAAGCTCAAGCTTTTTGTTGGGAACAAACTTTTGGTCATATTAGAAAGGTTCTTGTGTGTGTGAATCTTTGAAAGTTGCATCATTGTTTCTATTACTTTATGTAACCAGTGATATCTAACATCAAATATCAATGTGCTTTGTGTGGAAGTGTTATGTTACATTATTGCTGAAGTCCGTAACACTCGGACTGATATTGAAAACCAACATGCTTTTCTTTGTTTCAAACCCGACTCTTGAAAAAATCTTTTATCCATAGCATTTCTTTCCTTACTTCAGTGGTTACAACAAATGTATTCTGCTTCATTCTTAGATAATACAAAACATATTTAGTTTAAACTACCATGAATTAGCTTCCTCTGCAAAGTGAATATATGCTCAAGGTCACTTGCAGGCGATCGGACAACTGTGCACGCGTGTAGCGTTTACCACATCATATTGCATGCCGCAACCTATCATCCCTATATACAAGGTTTACTACTTGTCAGAAAATTTAATTCGACAATACTAAAGTATGTGATGATGTATGCATTTGGATGTTGGAATCTTCAACAATAAAAAGGCTCCAAGCATATGTGAGAGTGGCAAGGATGAAATTGTGGAGATGCTGGTGTGTGGTATAATCAGGATGAGGTTGTTTAATGTGTATATGAAGATAATCTCTAGAAGTTGTGCCTATTATTTATATAGTAGTGGAGACTAAACTGAAACGATATGAATGTTTGCTAGGCATGATGAGTCTGGACAGCGGAGCTAGGCATGAGAAAATGATTGGAGAAGCTACAATGACAAAAGGGCATAGTCCTAAATAGGAAAAAAATAGTTAAAGTATTTGACCCTATAGAATTCTGATGGTAAATTTATCAAGTGAACAAGATCAACATCACGATCATGACGTGGCATATCCAAACATCCTCAAGTAGGAGCACATTAAGATCAAGATCAGAATCATTGTTCATCATATGACATCACTATCCTTAGTTTAGGGCCGTTAGGCACTATATCAGTAAAAGAAATATTTGATAGTTCCACTTGGAACTCTCAATAGTCTTACTTTTAATTGGGCTGTAAATCTGTGTTTCCAACTGTAAGACACGCGTCTACCAAATAAATTCTGGTGATTGAAACTCGAATTACTTAGGGCTTCATTCCCATGGAATGTTGGCAACTTGATAATCGAACTAATTACTTCATTGAACTACTTACTTCGGGATTTGTTTTACAATTGACATACTAATTGAAGCTACTCACTTAATCCATGAAAGAAAATAATTGTGGATAATAAAATATGATCAAATAGGGTCAAGCCTCTTCATTCTACGCAAGTAACAGGTTGGTCAATATAATAAGATACGATTTTGTTTGGACGTGCCTGAAGCAAAATTTTTATTTGTTCATTATCATCGTCGAAGTGTGCATCACATCAAAGTGTGATTGACTATAACGTAGATTGACAAGAGTTTTCTGACTGACTGCCACATGGCGTAAACCTCTAAGTTTTGTGCCAAAAACCTAACCAATGCATTTTGGCAGGAGAGGGGCATGCCAAGAAACCTAAACAACCAGTTGGTGGGTAGGTAGACGTACCTTGTTTGTTATACAATTTAAGTTCAAAACTTTTCTTTGTTGAACAATTCCAATAGAATGGACAAGGATACAGAGATACAATCACAATCTATCATCATCATTATCCAAGTCTTTATCCCGTCAAGGTGGGGTTGACTATAAGGAAGATTGACAAGAATTTTTTGACTGGTTGTCACCTAGTGTTTGACCCTTAAGATTGATGCCGAAAACTCAACCAAGGCAACTTGGAAAGGGAGATGAACGCTAAGGAACCTAAAAGGCCAATTGGCTGGTAGATAATCCTACCTTGTTGGTTACTCAATTTGAGCTTATTTTTTATTTTTTATTTTTGTTACAGTTCAAATCTGAAGGACAAGGATAGAAAGAGTTAGGATACATTCTGATCCTTCTCATTTTATTGTCGATCGCTGCTTGGTAATCTCGATGTTGGTTGAAACACAGATGTACCCGAGGGAGCAGTCTTGATACGGGAGCACACGGCCCTGACCAACCTCTTCAGCTGCCTCTGGTTCAACGAGGTCGACCTCTTCACACCGAGGGATCAGCTCAGCTTCGGCTACGTGGCGTACAGGCTGGGAGGCGCGTTCGAGTTCTTCATGTTCCCCAACTGCGAATACAACTCACTGTTCATACTGCATGCACACAACAGGGAGCATTCCTCCGTCGTCGAGTGGGTTAAATCTCTGGATGAGTTTAGAGGGGGCAAGAGTGGGCTGAAGGAGAGCAGGGGGGGATTGGGGCTGTGGACACCCTATCCGGGAGACCTGGGATCTGTCCAGCTCCCTCCTGTTACAAGAGCATCACCAGCAGGCTGAGCACAGAACCCAATTCATTGTCAATTTTGGTCCTCGCAAAGAATTTATTCATTGGGGATGGATTTGTTTGTCTGGTTTTGAACAAGTTGCCGGTTCAGCTCATGCAAGCGATTGAGTTCGATACCCAGATGAGAGATGATTTGGTACCGGCGCCGACTGGGGCTCATCAGAGCAGGCCTTGTTGTTGACCACGGTGCAGCTCCGGCTCGGGCACAGGATGTGTTTGATGATTTTTTTCAAAGGGTGGGCACCAGTAGTAAATCAAGATTATGACCACAGATTGGATCTTTTGAAGGTTTTTTTCATCAAATTATGACTTTGGGTGGGAGATTAGTGGAGTTCATGAAGTGGAATAGCAGCACTTGCAGAGGATCAGACTGAGGTATATGGGCCCAAAGCTTAGGCCTTTCCCTTGCATTTACAATTCTCAGGATATGTGAGTTTATGAGATTAATTTTAGATTGAATGTTATTGAGATTGTCTAGTTCAAGAAAAAGATATATTACAATTCAGTCCCTGTATTCACTTATTATTGCTCACTTTCGCCCCCTCGTCATTTTCCCTGACAATTACCCCCCTCCAGTTTAGATCTTTGGCACTTGCCATAGCCGCACCCTTTTTTTTTTCATGTTCGGGCCGAGGTCATGGAGACCGAAGTGGACATAGGGTTAGGATACTCGCACTGAAAAAACTGGAATTAGCCGATGCAGGTGGCAAGTCACCTTTTGACCATGGCAAAATGGTTATTTGGACCTCAGGTTAGAAGCTTGCGGTGTTTAGTCACTTTTTGTTGACCGATAGTAACGGAGGGATGAATTTGCACAACTTTATATGTTTTGGAGTCAATATGTTAATATTAGATTTTTAAGGGTTAATATGTAATTAGATAATTTAGACGGTATCGTAACCTAACCATCTTTGCATTGCACGGGATTAGTACGGGATAAAGAATGAGTATAGTTACAAACCATTTGAATGCATGATTATAAGTTGCATAGTAATTTTGAGGTATTGCTCTTGCATTTGAAAAGTATCCTGAATGGTGTGTTGTTGTCTCTAGAGTTAGGGTCTGGTGGTTCGTCTTGTTGGTGCTTGGTTGTTTCCGTCGGGTGGTGGTTTCTGATGTTTTTAACCGTCGGCGAGCGGATTTCTTGCTTGCGCCAGGTTGTGGTGCCTCTCGGAGGTCTGGTGACTCCCCCTTTGAAATACCAAAAAAAAAAGCATCCTGAAAGCCAGTTGGAGCAACTCGGATGGGTTGGACTATGTTAGAGATCGATCCAAGCTCAATCTGAGTGGTAGAACCCTCAACCCAGAACACAACCCAACTTGACCTTAAACCGGCATTTTCTGACTCAAGAACAGATTTCTCGTGTTACCGCAAGTTTGTGGGTTGGGTCGGGCTGTGTTAGTTCGGGCAACACTTATTTGATCATTTATCAAACAATTTGAGCTTTAAAGAGCAAAATAGCATGAACAAAACCCTAATTATTTGTCTCCAATTGATAGCGCAGCTGATAAGACATGCAACCCGAGGCCTTGGTCCAGGGTTTGAATAAGTGCTACGGTATATTTCCTCTGCTCTATAGTGGTGAGCCTCCCTATTGCCTTAGTTGCAAGCTTTCCTACCTATGGGGTCATTAAAAATCGAGGCTTTTTTTTTGTTTTTGTGATGAGTTTCGATCCTTGGTCTATCTTGTGCCGGTGCACCAATAAGTGATTTACTAACCACTATGGTCCCTTCCAAAAAAAAAAAAAAAACCCTTCTAACTAACCATGTACTATGATAAACCCTTTTGTCTGTTGCTTTAACTTTAAGTCCCTTGCTCACTCCCTTTTGTTTAAATGTCAATTTTACCCCTCAATTATTTATGTATTTATTTGCTGAGTATCATTTCGGTAACAATGCATATACAATGACTACTATAGTGATTTCATTGTAGCACCTACAACAATTTCACTGTAACATAATATCAATTCGAGCACGAGTGAATTTACTGTAGCTACAATAAAATAAAATTACTGTAGCAACCAAATTACTACAGTGATTTTACTGTAGTAATCGAATTGATACTCCCAACCACAAACAATCTTTAACTCCTTCAAATCAATGCAGATTTCCATCCAGATGGGCCATCCTGATGTCACACCTGATCACAGCCGTCCCTTCGCCTGCCAGTCAGACCGAGCGCAATTCACTTTTCATGGCAGGGTGCAACCGCTATGCTTAGGAAAATTAGAACGAAACCATGGGTGCCCCCCCACTACTATGAAGCATGTGTGGGGCCCTTACAAGCCAAGTGAATTGGCACCCACCCTCAAGTGGGTCCTACCATACAAAAGAGGAGCCATGAAAAGAATAATTAGATTGCAAGACAACATTGTATTCAAGAATTTACAGCAAATGACCAAGTAGTTTCAAATAAAGAAAAATATAAAAAGGTAATGAAAATTTCTAATAAATAATTCTTGTCATTTTGAAGCTCCTTTCCCCCCTGCTCAGAAACTAATAGGTAGCACCTTCTATGGTTTATCAGAAATCACAACACAAGGGGAACTGATTTTCTGCATAAAATACTGTCACAATAGAGTAAGTAAAGAAGAAAAAAAAAATACAAAGCTGATATGCCTCCCTTTCCTTACATCAGTGCGCTCATCGCTATCAGGGGAGTAGATCCAAACACGGAATTTCATCCGATACAAGAGATCGAACGAGGAACTGAGCCGGCTTCGTCGTTAGGCACCAACCTCTGTGGGCGTCGTGCAAGGTGCGAGAGAATTCGCAGGCAGATTGATTCCTCCCCCTCTCAAGGACAGCACAGGGCCCCTGCTTGAGCTGGCCCTGCTTACAAGGTTGGGCTCGAGGAACACGACGACAACAGTTATGTCATCGTGGAAATGCCGGCGGACCCCACGATCGATCTTCTTGAGATCGGAGTACCTCATCTCCCTTTTCTTGGCTGCTTCTTGGAGCGCAAGTTTCACGAGCCTCCGAGCACTTCCCTGCATGAGGATTGATGTGATCATTCCCCGACTGTTTAGTAAGAGCAATCCAAGTTGATTAAGCTGAGAACAAGTAACCTTACCAGTATACTTTGGATAATAACTACATGATAGCATCTCAATACCAAAATATTGCCCACTTTAAGTATCCATTTTCAGTATCAGTTTTCACCTCTATTTCAAATCGTGCTCAAAGCCTCAAATTCTTATGCGTGCCCCATCCGTGACCACCATTCTTTTTCCATTTGGGTGCCACAAGACCAAGGATATAACGCCACAAACCGTATCCTTCGTCCCAAAACCAAGGTCAAAGGGTACGGCCCGTGGCATTACAAATGGTATCGGAGCACAAGTTCATGGCTACTCTTAGGTCTAGGAGTTGCTACCTGTTTCATTTCTCTTTTTGGAACATGGACATGTGTTCCTGGAGTTTGCGTCACGGTGAGGTTAGACTTAGAATACTATTGAGTGTCCTAGAGGCTTTGTTGTTAGTGGTTTAAGATTAAGGGGTAAGTATTATAACGAGCAACGTTGGAGACACTGTTTGAGGTCTCTTTACGTTTTCATGTGGCTATTCCAACACATGCTTTCGTTAATTGCTATCGATTATTGTGTTTTCAGGATTCTCGTCTAGTCGTCCAATTAGGTAGTTCTTGTTCATGTGTCTACAAGTCTATGAAGGGTCATTTCACCTGGTTATTGTCAAGGGATTTGCAGTATGTATCTACTCTTTCTTAGTCTCATATTATCTTCTTATCCCAGAGTGTTGGTGTGTTGTACGAGGTGGTTTTTCCTAGAGAAGCAATGTTTCAATTATGGGTTTACGCTCTGTGGTTTTTCCCCAAATTTTTCTTCTCAGATCTGTAATGAGTTCAAGGAGTATGTGTATGCTCAGATCACAGGATAATTATGACTCGATGGTTTACTAGTCATTGATCTATAATTGTTGTAATTTAGTGATTCTTCGTCGATTTCAATTATCACAGTTCAGAAGCCCATGCATTTTACTGGTTACTTTCAATTACAATTTAAGTATCAGCCCCTTTTTACGACAATGTTCACATTTTGAAACAGCTATTAAAAAACTGAATGACGAGCCCGAGAAACTGTTGTCCATTAGCAAGTTGAATAGTTCTTTAAGGGCTCACCCAATTCAGTTCAGCAAAGCATATTAGAAGAATGATATCTCATCCTAGACATGTTTGTCTTAGACTTCAAAATGAATTGTGGTTTACAGGAAAACCAAGAGTCAAGATAGACAACTTACACTGCGCGGACTACTGTGAACAATGTCGACTGCTTCTTGGTTGCTAAGGTGCTCCCAGAGCCCATCGGATGCAAATATCAGAAATTGATCGCATGGCTGTAGTGATTGCACAGAAATTGATGGTTCTGCACTAAGTATTGGCTTTTTAAAAGGTTCACGAAGCCGAAACTTTGCATACAATGGCTCACGGTTAAACTCTGCCTTCTTTAGGTATGCATCGCCAATTGACCTTGAAACCTGCATGACAATGCATCGCCACTGAGAGTTATGTACAAAAGATCAAATTCATGTTAACTCCGGCAATAATAATAATTACACATAAAACTACAGAATTAAACATATCATAAGACTCAAGAACACGAAACAGATCTAAACTACCTTGCTGTTGCCAAAGTTTTCTCTTACAAAGATAAACATCAGCTTTAGCAAGTGTGATATGGATACTACATTTTTAGGTTTGCTTAAAGGGCCAAACACTTTGGGACCACTTGGACAGAACACAACATATTTACACTACTTACAAATCTGTCATTACGCAATAGGAAAGAGGTCCCGACAATTAGAAACTTTTTTTTTTCCAAGCGTCGGATTCGAGATACTTAAGTCCGAGTATTGGCACGGGATTGTGTTGTTAAGGCGACGTGATCTAGACTCTTCCTGAAGTATCACCACATTTGTAATGTGCAATCAAAATATCCGATAGGTAAGGTTGATTGGTTATTTACATTTCTTGGAACATCATGTAATTAGAATAAATTGTCGCCCACCTCTGAGAGAGAGAGAGAGAGAGAGAGAGAGAGAGAGAGAGTTGTTTGATTGTGTTTGCCCACACTTAAAAATAAGTAAATTGATCATAAATCATATTTTATAGGGAAAATTAGGCTTTAACCCCAGCAAGGAAGGGGATTGAAAACATCTCAAGAAAAAAATCGCAGAAATTATGCCAACTTAAAGTTCATGAATCTTATGGTTTGATATTTTAGTTTTTTAATTACTTTTAACAATTAAATTTAGTTTGTTTCAGTACGAGCATATTAGATTAGCTAATTGAGTCAATTTGATGTAATTGGGTTAGTAAAGCAGTGGGTGGTTGAGTCATGTGTTTTTTGTAAACAACTTGTAGGGCAACTTAGGAATTTTAAATAATAAAGGGATTAGCGTTTGGAGTGACAACACCAGCCTTGACTAGGCTTATATATAACCGTCGGCCCACCTCTTATGGGGAACTCATGTACGGTTGCTTGATGAATAAAAGTTGAAGTTCTTGCTCCACCTTTAGTGACTTTGAGCACTCCTTGAAATCCAACAACCCGAAGTGAGTCTGGAGTCGGGTTTCTTTCAATTTCTTCTTCCTCTTCTTCATATCATCTTCTTTTATATTTTCCTCAATTAATCTGAACCAACACCTTCGTATAATCCCACCTAAACCTCAGGTTCACTCACCAAAACCATCCATGCTGAAACCCTAATCCGCCGACCCCTTGCCCTCTCAGACCTAGGTCAATCAAGCAAGCAGATCAACATGCCAACATCCAAATCTGGGCAACACAACCGGTCGTCACAGATCTGACAATCGGCCAGTCAGCATCCAACAGGCCAAATATGGGCCAACCCCCCCCCCCCCCCCCCCCCCACATCCTTTTATCAAAGCCTAGGTCTCCATAAATTTTTGCATAGGTCTAAGGTTAAACTTTGAGTATAATTTGTGCGTACGCAATGATAGCTTTCGTTTGCTTGTTGCAATCAAGTTTTGGATTGTATTATAGTTCATAATACTGGTACATACTGATTTGATCCCGGCCGGTATCGGTATAGCCCCTGATACCGTTATTTGCCTTGTTTTCTCTCTTACACCATATTTGAACCCAATAAATCAGCTTTTAATAGGCAGCGCATTAACTTAAGAGGTAAGGTTATAGAGGATTTCTTTAAGTGAGATAATTTGATGGTCACAGATGTCGACGATAATGCTTTGAAATGAGAAAGTAGTTTAGCATCAACTTAATCGGCTTATCTTAATCGAGTTGTTCATCTTGCTCCTTTAGAAAACCCAACTAAGCACAAATGCCATAGGTCTACCATTGTAGAAGCAAAGGAATAATAGGAAAGGATACATCAATCGGTGTCGGCCGGAACATACCGATCAAGGATCGACCAATACTGCAACCGATACCATGATTTTGAACCTTGGATTGTATATTGCTTGTTTTGCATCTCATGCATAGTAGATCCTTCTATTAAGTTGTCGTGCATCGGCCCATCCATGGAAATCTAGGAGCCATCCCTCCATTGTTCAATTCATCTTTTAAGAATTGTTCTGGCCTTTGTTGATGAGCCATCGTCTGCAAAGGAGATCAAGCTGTATTTTTGTTGGTGGGCTTGTGCATTACACATGAGGAGACTTGGTTGAAAGGACTTTGAGATTGGGTTGCATACTTGTGGACTTACGAGGTAGAGCGAAGGCAACACAACCAACGAAGGCAGTATTAATAAGTCTAGGCCCTTTGTTGGTAAGATTGTTGAGTCTTATAAATTGATAAGTCTCATAGTGCATGGTCATTTAAAAACTTGGTCCCTTGGATATAGATAGTTGATCAAACCCCATAAAAATCGACATTCTATCTAAACGGTTTTTGGTGTTTTCTTTAATCAACCTTTGATAATATGGCATTCTTCATAATTTGGAATTAAGTTTGTGTTCGTTGGGCAAACACACTTTTGAGTTGCAATTTTTTTTTACCTTGCTTATATGAATGGTTGATTATGAGGTATATCTGTGATTGGCCCATATTACATGCTCTGATTGATATAGCCTTCCACCACTTACTCATATGCTTATATCTGATACTCCTGTGGTGTGTGAAGTGGATAGGTTGTACTTCATGCTTAATTTTTTAACTAATCCCTAGTAGACCAGTTCACCCCCCTTCTTAATTGTATAGCCTTAGCTTGGTTCCATATATTTTGAGGCAAGATCTTTAGTTAATACATAAAATTCGGTTGGATGATGCTGAACAAATGAAAAAAAAGATGAAATTACGCAAGTCCAAGAAAAAGATATGTGAAGCACAAAATGTGAGGAATGTTAGAGCCGAAAGAACATAAGAACCGGATGTGTTCTTTCCAAGCCACAAGCTAAGCTAGACATTACAGAGGAAGCCGTTAAGGAAGAGCCAAAGGATACCAAGCCTCCAAAGGAAATTCCCAAGTCCTCAAGGAACATGATACCGAGCTTTCAATAGAACGACCAGAACTAGAAAATTCAGTGGAAAAACATATTGTTTCATAGTTTTATAGGAAGGCCTTCACACTATTAAAGATTCAATTATTGAGAAAACTCAGAGAATAAAGAAAAAGACATCAATATCAAGAATTCAATTGACAAATACAAGATGCTTCAAATAATGAAGCATAAAAAAATAAACACTTTTCAATTGGTGTACATGTAGCAGAATAGACGAGAAGAGTTGTCAAGGATGTTTGAATTCTCAAGATTAATTTATTCTTAAAGAACCCCCCCCCCCCCCCCCCCCCCCACACACACACACACACACACACACACATTCTAATCGCTTGCTCGTATGTTCATCTTTTGCTGCTTGTGTGTGAGCGCCCATATTCGATCGATTGATGACTATAGGATGACATCACACCATTTACAAGATCCAAAAGATTTCTTTTGTGTTATTTGTCAGCTGTTAATAGGGCTGCAACTTGGGCGGGCGGGCCAACCCGAGCCCAACCCGATTTTTTGTGGGTCTGGGTTCGGATTTTGCCTTCACGAGTCCGGCCTGGGTTCAAAATATTCAACCCAACTTGAATTCGGGTTGGGCATGGGCAGAGGTATCGGGCAACCCGACCCAACCTGAACCTGACTCCTATATTCAATATATAATATACAGACTAATCAACTACTCTAGCCCTAACTGAGAAAGCCTTCCAACTCGGCAACTCCCCGATTCTCGACTCCAAGTCTCCATTGATTCGCATCTCAAATCTCGATCGTTCTCCATCTGGACCATCTCCATTCTTTGGTGAATCGACGACCCGACTCTCCAAGGCCGAATCCCCAAGTCGGCAGCCACGATCTAGGGATGAGTAATTTCTCTCGATCTCGAATATGATGCAGTGATGCATTTTTAATGGTTTTCCAATACTGCATGTTTCTTCTTCTCTGTTTTTAGTGTTTTATATGTTTTAGAAATTCGGTAAGCAATTTAGATTTTTCTTCATTTATCTTAGATTTCTTTGATCAACATTTGGGTTCTTGAATCAGTTTTGGTTGTAACATCATAGCAGCAAGTTCATGGCGGAATAGTATTCTTCGCATTGGGAAAACCAGCTTGTGAACGATCTGAGTTCGGCGTATTATTCATCTCGGCTTACCGGGCTACCTGTGTGTTTAATTTACAATAAATGCCTTCAGTTTTTCATTTTATTGACATCCATATGCCTTCTTTTTTTCTTTGTGAAAATGTGATGCAAAAGTAATGTCTAGTATGGATGAAAGTGGAGACATTAAAATGATTGCAAAGACAGCTTCGTCCGAAGTAAGCCTTAAGCGAAAAAATTCTCATAAATCAAAATCAGATGTATGGGCGCATTTCAAGAAACACAAAAAAGAAAATGAGGGTAAAGCTGATAAAGCAACATGCAATTATTGTTTCAAGTTGTTTAGTTGTATTAGTTCACAGGGAACTACTACACTATAGAGACATCTAGATAGATGCCCGAAATATTCAAATAATAAAGATCCAAAGCAGAAAATTTTAGCTTTTTCATCAGGAAGTGGTAGTCACCCTTCCAATTGGGTATTTAACCAAGATGTCACGGATGATAATTCTTGATGAATTTCCTTTTTCTTTTTTTTAAAAAGAAAGATTTCGAAGATTTTTAAATATATTGCAACCTACATTTCAATTGGTTGAAAGGATTGCATTGACATTTATAAATGTGAAAAACAAAAATTGAAGAATATTTTTGAGTCCTCATCACGTGTGTCTCTCACTAAAGATTTGTAGACCTCTATACATAATCTTGGGTATATGTGTCTTATGGCACATTATATTGATAAAGATTGGCAACCACAAAAAAGAATCATAAATTTTCGTGTGCTTCCAAGCCCACATCGTGGAGAGGCTATTGCACAAGCTGTAGAGTCTTGCTTGCTAGAGTGGAGAATTGGAATGGTTTGCACTCTCACCGTAGACAATGCTAGTTCTAATGATGTGGCAGCTGCATCTTTGAAAAAGAAGTTCAACAAGCGAAGTACGCTTTGCACATATATTGAATCTCATAGTGAAGGATGGGATAAATGAAGCTAGTAATTTAATTGATCGTGTTCGTAACTGTGTAAAATATTGCAGGAGCTCTCATTCACGATTGCAAGTCTTTAAGAAATGTGTTGACTAGGATAGTCTTAAATCCAAAAGATCTTTGGCATTGGATGTGCAAACACGATGGAATTCCACCTATCTTATGCTATCTTCAGCACTTGATTTTCAAAAGGCATTTGAGCGCATGAAGAACAAGATGTTAACTTTTCAATTGAGATGAATGGAATTCCAACTGAAGAGGATTGGTTAACAGTCAATAACTTACACAAGTTTTTAGAACATTTTTATCAGGTTACAAAAAGAATATATGGGTCTAATTATATCACTGCAAACATGTACTTTCATGAAGTGAATATGATAGTCATTGCTCCTGAATTGGTCTCGTAGTAAAACCCATTTCTTTCGTGAGATGGCCAACAGAATGATTGAAAAGTTTGAAAAATATTGCAATATTGACAAGGTGAATCAGTTGTTGATAATTGCAGTTATTTTAGGCCCTTGCTTCAAGTTGAAGTATGTTAACTTTTGTTTCTCAAAATTTTATTCTTCTAGCAAAGCTGATGACTTGATTGGAAAAGTAAGGGATGTATGGATCGGCTATACAAATACTACTCTTCAGTGGAGCTGACTTCGCTTGATAATAATTCATCTCAACTTTCCTTGGATGTTCAGATGGATAGTGTGGGAGATCCGCAAGTTGTGCTCGACGAAAACAGGATGGATTGGCGCAAGTTTTTGAAAACCGAAGAAAGTGTGGTGATTAGATCTGAGTTGGGTCGATATTCAGAAGATGGAGTTGAAGATGAAACACCAACTTTTGACATTTTGGCTTGGTGGAAAGGAAAAACCTCTACATATCGAGTACTTGCACATATGGCTCGTGACATTTTAGCTATTCCCGTATCAACTGCCACTTCAAAATCCGCTTTTAGCACCGTGGGTCGTGTACTTGACCAATTCCGCAGTTATTTTGACTCCAAAAATTGTGGAAAGCTTAGTTTGTGCTCAAGATTGGTTAAGAAGTTCTACAACCCTCGTGGAAGTTGAAGAAACACTTGAGGAGCTTGAAGTTTTGGATAAAGGTAATATTTTTTGTGCCTTTATTCTATTCTTTCAAGTCTTTTTCTTCTATTTATATTATGCTTTATACATTTGCATTTTATAGATTTGGCGGATGACATGGATGCTCTCTTTATCATAGTTACCAAATCGGGTGTTTTTTTGAAAAAAAACGTGTATCGATCCGAAGTCGTAGCAAACAGGAAAAATACTCGTTTTTTTGAAAAAAAACGTCCGTACGCATTTTATACGCGTTTAAAACGGGAAAAACGCGTATAAAACACGTCAGGTTTGGTCCGGGTTTAAATTGGGTTCGGGTTTTTTTTTGTTCGAGCTTAATAAATGCATATGCTATATGTTTTGAACTTTTGATTACTTAATGTTGGACAATGACATAAATACGTACTTGGTATAGTTTTTAAGATTTTTTTGTTTTTTCCGATATTTTCACGTTTTTTTTCCGTTTTTTTCGTTTTCATCGTATCTTTTCGATTTTTTCCCTTGCCGTTTTTTCCCCGTTTTCTGACTTGGTAACTATGTTTGTACTATGGCAAGAAACTAAGGAGTCGTCACCTTAGTGTTTTTGAGGTTTTTCACCAAGAAATTTTAGAATAAAGCGTAATATAAATAGAAGAAAAAGACTCAGTCGATATAGTCACACATGCTGACACTGTTCTAAAAAGCGGTCCGGGCGGCCGCCTAGGCGTTTTAGGGGGTTGGCCGCTCCGCTTCAGCATTAAGCGGCTCTGCAGGCGGGTTGAACAAAGGCGGGCGCCTAGGCGGGATCCGACCCGCCTAGGCGCCCGCCTAGGCGGGTAAAAGGCGGGCGCCTAGGCGGGTTCCAAGTAGGCTTTAGGCAGGCGGGCTTTAAACGGGCAGATTAGTAATAATTTTTCATAAAACCCCGACCCCACTCGATCCCCTTCTCCCTTTTCACTACATAACTAGATATCCTAGATATCCCAAAGGCTCAAAAGCTGCTCTCTTTCCCCTGCCTCGCAGTCAACCCTGACCCCACCCGATCTCCTCCTTCCTTTTCATAAAACGTTTATATTCAGATCGGTTGTTTTGATGTTTGCATATGTAAAACTTTCTATTATTGTTTTTTCATATAGAATTATGAATTTATATATATACATACATATAGAATATATAGAATATATTTTATATAGGTGGGCACCCGTCTTTTTCTCCGAGTGCCCGCCTAGTCGTCCGCCTTCCGCCTTGAAACCACTTGACCGCCTGCCTTCCGCCTTCCGTTTTTTAAAACATTGCATGTTGGTTTGTATCGGTTTTCTACATACCATGATTGATACTAATATGGATCTTGACTCAGTCGAAAATGCTACAAGTTGGGCCATATCGGCCGTTACAGCAGAGTCAGACCGGTACGTTTGAATTGTATCGGTTTCACCCATAGCAACAATCCACTAGCCACCAACTTTGTTTCCTTGTTGCACATGGGATAAGCACACAAGTTGTACAGGCTGTACAACAATAACATTGAGGAAGCTCGAGCCCTTATATATTTATCTTCTTCTCTCTTTTTCATTTGGCTAATATCAGCCAATACCAAGTTGTATTTGTTATTGGCCTGTTGATACGGGCCTTGATACCAAGATTTTGAACCTTGTTCCTCACTTCTTATCAATATCCTTCGAGTTCTTTACTATTTTATGTGGTGTTTCATATGAAATTCTGTTAGTTTCCAGCAATTTCTGCCTCTTTAATTAGTTCGATCATCTAGTGTCTAGCCTAACTTACTTATCCATCAATTGTCTAGAAAATCCATCCAACCCCTTCTAGTTTCATAGTTTTTAGATAAATAAATTACAAGCTTTACAGCAAGCCCTTCGTTTACAGATTAAAGATTTCCCCTAAATCTTCAAATTTCCAATAAAAACCCTAGATCCATATTATTCATAATAGTAGACTTATCATATACTACTTCTTGGGATTTCAGAACCACTTATGTGGTCTACAATTACAGATAGAAACAGATTCGGTTGCATTTTTTTAAATTCTAAATTTCTTTTCTCAAGATCAGATCCGTCCTAAATCTAGCCCAGTCCATACTCTCCTTCACCAAGTTCCAACCTGGCATAAAAGTTTGACCACTATAATTATCTTGCATCAATATTGGTTTAAGAGCTTTCTAATATCATTTTTTTTCTAGAGCAATTTTTGTATTGAAATAAATTAGTTATAATATTTCAATAATTTAATTGCTTGAAATGACTGCTGGATAATTCTAGGGATCCTAGTATATCTCTTAGGGTTGTCCTATATAACTGTACCTATAGTTGCATTAACGAAAAACGGGATTAGTTGATACAAGAAAACGTCCAACACCTAGCGGGCCAACCCACCGCAACTTAATTTTAATTATACTTCAAAAAAGATTGTTTTAAAAATGTATAAACAGTAGAGAGAGCACAACGAGAGGGGACAGACATGAGAAATTATCCAGTGGAATCGGTGTGTGCCAACCGATGTGCTAGTGAGAGTAGAGGTTAATAGAGGGAGGTTTATTTGAGGGGTGAGCAATCGAGGTAAGAGAACAATCGAGGGAGAGAGGTTATTTGAGTGGGGGAATGAAAGGAGAGGGGTAGTAATGGAGGAGTGGATACAATTTGAGAGAGGGTGCAAAGGAGAGAGAGGAAGAGTAATGGAGGGGAAATTATTAAAGAGAGTGATCGGGAGAGGGGAGTGGGTGAGCTCGAGAGAAAGGGAGGTGGGGACTATGTGATAACTCTAATGGAGAGAAAATTAATGGAGAGAGATGGATGGGGAAAGAGATCCGTACTAAATTCTGGTTGAATAGAGAGAGAATCCATGTGGCATGCCCAATTGGGCCACAAGAAATTAACTCACACCCCTTCATCTATACTCCATACAATCTTAGTCATTCATAATCCCCCTCCCATGGTGAATTGCACTCACCCCAATCCAGCTTTAATAGCAAAAGTCGGCAACTGTAGTTATTCAGCTCCTCACTAATTGGATGTATGCACAAACACGTCAATGAATTAAAGAATAAGCAAAACTCCCAAGGGCTTGAGAAATTCACCATTGGAATGAATGCCTAGAAACTCAAATAAAATGAAATGTCCTAAAACATAGATGAAGCTAGGTCTCACGGCTCTCACCTACACTCCATATGACATGAAAGTCACGATGGCAACAATAACAAATAACCCTATACATGCTAAACAACAGTTTCAACACATTCTAATACTAGAAGACAGAAGGTAGTTTCAGTGGTGTTTTTGCCAAAATGGAACTTGTTGGAGCAGTAAACAAGAAACCATTAAGCTATTCGAGCGGATCCCTTGACTGTGGAATTCAACACCCTGCCATAAAGGAATGAGTTGATCAGGCTCAGTAGCCCGCCCAAGGATCTCTTAATAGACGCATACCTGCATTTTATCAACCAATACTATAGTGCTATACCGATTTTCAAATTTTACCGTAATGATATTGACATTGGTTCTACCAATGGAACGAAGTAATATGATCTTCATTCTCTCAGAAGGTCATATTATTAAATCGGCCCACCCACACCCATCTGACTTCAATGATGTGAAACGATCGCATTACAGAAAAATACCTCAAAGAAACTAAACAAACACACAACTAGTGATCTCAAAACCAAAGTATATATAACATCATAAATGTAACCAAGTGCTTCACAACAACTCTCATAGGGATTTTGACAGTGAAGTTTCCGACCAGATCGTTTGGCCGGAAAAAATACATGAGTATATGCATTCTTAAACTTTGATTTGTCAGGAGAAAATTATGAATTCTTCTACAATTTATAACTTTATAAATTATCATTGAAAGCAAGCTTTGAGAATTGAAGATAACAAATTTAACAAACTGAGAACCGATGACAAAGCATAGACTGCAAGTTAGTAGCAAACTTGAAAAGAGAGTAGTATTGATTCATCTAGCAATATAGGATATTGATATCGATGGCATATTTCAACTATTCTCTCCATATAGAATGGGATCTACAATGTCATGGTTTCTGATTTTCATGCATAAAAGACCATAAAAGCACATCGGGCAACAAAACTGTATGATAAGAAGTTTTTGATTTGGCTCACTGATGCAGTTAGTCATAGCTGAAAATGAGATTATCACGCAATGAGTACCTGGATGAGACCCTTTACACGCCAAACATTATGCTTTAAAACAACAATCTTTGGATCTTCTGGGTGCAACGACTGCAACTCTTGTCTCACAGACTCGAAACTTGCATTGTGCTCTGCCGACAACTGAACAGCAAGAACCTCTCCGGTAGCTTTGACGAGCCTTCCTAATACAGCACGGGAGTCTCCAAGGTTAGCAATGTAAAGGGTTCCACCACAGATAACGCCAACGAGGCAGCAAGAGCCAACAGACGCGATTTGAGGTTTCATTGCCCATTGTTTTCTGACCAAAGAGACAAAACTCTCTTCTGTCGCTTGATATGCCTTCCGTATAACATCAGATGACATTGAGTTTTGCTCAGAAGTAAATCCTGCCACACATAGGACTCCATCATCTAAAATAATACTCATTGGACTAACCCCATAGAATACCTTGACTGTTTTAGATGAAAAAATTAGAAATGCACTTGCAATGAGGCAGCCACTACAAGTAAAAAAGGAAAATATACCAGAACTACAAAATTCAAGCTTGAAATGGAAATTGAGACGTGGTTGGACACTAAGCTACCATGCGTTCACAAAATCTATCGGAAATTGTTGGAAAAAAAAGGTGCATGAATAGGCACCACTATTAGTTTCGAGGAGCAGCACAATTCACTTAATAAGGTCAGTGGAATCCAAGTCTCGGGAGATGTCATCATATCTAGCAAAAAATAATTAAGTCCAAGTAAGATTGTCGGAAATACATTAAAATATCCCTAAATGGCATGTTTTAAACTAAATAAAGGTGGGAGACAAAATCAGGGGAAGAGATACCCGTTCAATCGTTGAAAGGGAGCTGGTCAATATGCATTCCTATAGTGAAATAACATTAGATCTTCGAAGTCATCGAATCACAAAACAAGGTAGTAAGCAAGTCATTTAAAATCAAGGCAGGATAATAAAACCTCTTCCAAAAACAAGATACATTTTAAACTACATAGGATTGAAATACTGATACTTCCATTGCAATATGATGAACCAACAAAGAGAAAAGGAAATTAGGGTTAAAGATGAAACATATAGCTCCAGAATTTACTCTTAAGATGGTTGAAGAGATGATCGTTGATAAAACGGGACGTCTCCGGACCGCCGTGCCCATCGTAAACCCCGACAAAGGTCCCATTCGGACCAGACTCGAGAGAGCTCAATGGGCCCGACTCTATCTGGCTCTGGTCCTCAAGCAAGTTGTTTGCTTGGACGACGGCCATGGAGAACTCGCCGTTCATGTGCTGCCCGATGTCCTTGTACCACAGAAGCCCATCCTGCCGGCCGACCGCGTCGGACCCGGTGTGGGCATATCGATCCGACGACGGCCCCCAGCAGGACCTCAGAAAGTTCATCAAGCTTGCCAACATCCCTCATCTCACCCAAACCCGCCTCCGAGTCCTCGACATCTATATTCTAACCGTGGTGGCGGCGGAATCGGAAATGCAAAGGCCCAGCTCTCTATCCCTATTGTGTCATCAAAGGGAAAAGTGGAATGAAAATCACAGAAGCTACATAAAGCACTGAAACAACAACACAAGCAATTCATGAGATTAAAAACCATGGAGTTCATCGGACAACCCATCATAGCTCTTGCAAACCCAAACCCAGAAAACAGAAGTTCTTCGATCACCTGCTGTCAAATCCCAAGGTGTGGAAGGCAGACAACGAGCAGCTCTCCTCCCCTTCTTCCTCCAAGGGTATTCTCTCCGCCTGCTCCGGATCAGATGAAATCAAGACCTGAAATCAAAAACCGCGCCGATCGGAAGGGGGGGGGGGGGGGGGGGGGGGGGGGGGGGGAGAAAGCCATCCGGTCCTTGATCCTCCCCCAAAAAACAAATCTGTTCATCGATTTCCCATCCAAGGCCTCAGCTTTCAAGCAAAAAACGAAAACCCAGTTCCCCTCTCTCCGTGATTGGCAAAACCCACGACGAAATCCGCCAGAAAACGCCCGAGAAACGAAGGTTTTTCAGCATTACAAAGCAAAAGACGCGTAAAAAACCCACCTTTGATGAGGACGACGATCCAACGGACGGGTCAGCACATGGCCGGCGATCGGGAGAGGGCCGGATCTGAAGATCGGCGCTGTTCTTGGGAATCGGAGAAAGGGGGGGAGAGGAAGAAAGGGGTGGACGGATTGTTCGGGCTTCAATCGGCCGATTTGGGGGATGTAGCGACGCAGGAAAGAAGCTCTCGTTCTCTGTCCTCGCTCTTGGCTCGGCAGACAAAACCCATAAAAAACCAACAGAGGAGAGCTCAGGGCCAGCGAGGCAGAGGGGGTAGCGATGGGCTCCACCACCACGCCCCGAGGGCCCGGGTGGGAGGGGAGACTGGGAGAGGGGTAGATAGGGAACGGGGACGCGGAAAGATTGAGATGGACGACAGGGGCAATCCGGGAACTCTCTCTCTCTCTACCCCTCCCCACATGCCGCACGCGTCGAACCCATGTCCGAACGGTCTGCTGAGGGCTTCTCCTTTTCCGAATTGGACCGTTTTTGGACCGTCGCTGACTACCCCGTCTCCTACACGTGTTACCAAGTAGGCCAAGGGGATGCTAACGTACGCCCGGGGGGTGGGGGGTTGTGTATAGAACTTTGACCTGAAATTATGGATTTTTTTCCGAATTTATTTTTCTAAAATAAATCCTGCACTAAGCTATTTTTGTTTTTCCAATCTATGGATATTTTTTATCGATTCAATTCTACCCAGCCATCCAATTTTCCATCCGGATTGGGCCATCCTGATGTGGCACATGATCACAAGTCACTCTGGGTGGCGATTCACATGTCTGGGTGGGTGCGACGGGTGCTTGCAATCGGATGTCACATCAAGATGGCTAGAGTGGACAACGCGATGGCCGAGAAATACTTCTTTCCCCACTTGAACACCAAATTGGAGAATTCTAAAATAATTCACTGCATGTTATAATAATTTTTGGTTTTTTTGGAGGAAAAAACATCAATTGAGTTGCCGCTTATTCCATGAAAAATCACAATTTTCACACAACATTTGTAGTGTTATAATGAGTTTTCTTCCGAGCAGAGGCCTGGCTCAACAATTTTTAAAAAATACTATCAATTTTTCTTTTTATTAGAATTGGCGACTATCATAACGATTTTCTTACTGAGAGAATATATATATATATATATATATATATATATATATATATATATATATATATATATATATATATATATATATTCATTGAAGAGTGAGGTCACAAATGTACCTCCAGGAGCCACCACATGCCGGTGCAGCAAAGGAGAGCCCGCCCACCGGCAGGATCAAACAACCCGCCACCCAATGGAGACAACCGGCGGGAACAAACAGATCGGCAATAGGCGGGGCACATCAACAACGCCACTCGGACGATCACAAATATCGATCAGTGCCCAACAACTAAGAAAATCATTGGTTATGTTTTTTAAGCTAATCGTGTCAACAATTTTCTCCCAAATAAAATTTTGAAATAATCGACGAAACCGCTAACTAAGCAAGCGGTCTCAGCAAAAGTTTTTGTGTGGTGTTTGAGCTGGAGAGAAAAGCATAGGTTTGGGAAAATAGTTTGGAAATATAATTATTGTAGTATTTATTTGAAATAATAAATTATAGAAAATAATTAAGAAACAACTAATTGGAGTACAATAGTACATAAATAGATCAGACTTTTATGATTCATTGAGTACATAAATAGCTCAACAATTAAATGGATGGAGGAAAAGGATTCATAAAGCCGTTGATGGCGCATTGCTTGATGGTTATGGTTATCTAACTTTTATGGTTGGCTTTGGTGATACCATATTAATACATGGTATTTGTTAAGGATAGTTCTAAGGGTTCCACTTCACTATCGATTTGGGACCATATCGAACCCCTCTGGCGGTGAGCATTATCCTAGGGGTTTTTTTGAAAAATATTATTAAAAAATAAAATATTTAGCTAAATAATTGTTGACCAAAAGTATTTGCCATTCTAGCACTCTGATTGCCACATGGTAGGTCAGTGCCGTAAAGCACGCCGAAATTTTTTTTTTTTTGAACCAAGGTAAAGTCGGTATCCGGGTTACCGAGTTTAAACCCGGTATTGTGGATACCGGGTTTACCCGAAGTCCAACAAGAAAATGGCTTAAGTGTGAGAACATTCTATAAGAGGGCTCCGGTTAAACCCGGTATCCAGAATACCGGGTTTAAACCCGCTAACCCGGATATCGACTTTACCTTGGCTCAGAAAAATAAAAATAAAAAATTTACGGCGTGCTTTACGATGCTGACCTACCACGTGGCGGTTAGAATGCTAGAATGACAAATACTTTTGGTCAACAACTATTTAACTAAATATTTTATTTTTTAATAATATTTTGAAAAAAAGCCCTTATTCCAGGGGCCATGGGATGAACCCTAGGCTGATGCTTGAGATCCGCCCTAAGGCCATCCGACGGTCGCTATGAATTTCGGTATGGTACAGATTCGGTACCATAGAATTTCCCTAGTTCTAAATTTAGAACTCATATTTGAATCATGATCCAAAATTTTAATTTGGGAATAGAAGTTAGTGTCGAACATGCTATTTCCTCTATCGACTTAAAAGATGTGGTACAAGATGAAGTTATTATCTAAATAATTGTTAGAATCTATCATCTAAAAATTCTCGGATTATCAATAGTCGCGCAAGACCGATGGAACCCCCTAGGGCGATTTTAAGAACTTTTTCTTTAGAAAAAGTTTTACGTAAATTGTGAGTAGTTGTAGATAGGGCATTTGGTTGCATAATGAATACACCCAACATAGCCCACATGGATCAATCTAGAAGAGACACACATTATCGCTAAAGTAGTCATTGGGCCCCCATCCAGAGCAACAAAACCGACGATTGTAAGGACCACCTCAGTTCAACAGGATGCACTAAGCATCCTAATCTAGAGCACTCTCTCGAAGCATATCACAACCATCAAGTGTTGCGGAGACACAGGGCACCAATAGGGTGTCCTTCGATGATTCGTGACCCATAGCCCAAACTCGTCAGAGAGCATTGATTTCCCCGCCCCTGCAGACACAGGACACCCGAATGTGCACCTGCCGCTCAAGGGCTACTCTTCTACAAGCAATACCCAGGAACCCAAACACGAGCTATAATAACTGAAGGATCAATCTTCCTAAGGGAGACCTCACTCCCACGGGTGACCCTGCCAGACTTGGCGAGCTCAATCAACATTTCCCTCAAAAGCCCAAGGCACTCGTAATACAATGGGACACCACACTGCAAGAAGGAAACCCTGGAATGCAATCAAGTGGCAAAGGTGAGAGGCTAGGCGGCGTGCTGCAGATGCTATCTTAAGTTCACCACCCTCTAATTACAGACATGACCAAACAGGCTAACACTGCAGAGAAGTACCTCTGATAGGAGACAACCTCGACCAGAAAGAAGATGGCACATGGATTTCCAAGCTGGCTATCTCACATCCCCCTTCTCAGGTTCCCTCTTATGAGAGGGGAGGGAGAGCTCTACAAGAGGGGTTAGAAGGTTGGACCAATGCTCCCTTAAACTCCCCCTTTCTTGAATGCAAGTTAGCTCTATGTGTGTACACCTTGCTCTCAAAGTGACACCTAGTGGATTCAACCTCAGGGTATCTTTTTTCCCTCTCCTTGTTAACAGAGGGTGTCCACATAAAACCTTGGTTCTCTCTCTCTCTCTCTCTCTCTCTCTCTATCTCTCTCTCTCTCTCTCTCTCTCTCTCTCTCTCTCTATCTCTCTCTCTCTCTCTCTCTCTCTCTCTCTCTCTCTCTCTCTCTCTCTCTCTCCATACAGCCACACATATACGCACACACCGTCCTATAATGACCCCCTCTACACACATTCAATAGTTGTGTGGGGACCCCGAAAAAATCCCCCACAATATTTCTACCCTCTTTAGGTGATAAATGAAAGCCAATGTGCAACAAACCAAGTTCGTCCCTAAGTTACAACTAACTCTTCCTTTAAGTGTGCATGCATCGAGTACACGACATAGCACCCATTGCTGAGACCTTTAACTTTTGATCGATGTTTACAGTATGTATAAGGGACAATTTGCAAAGTTTACCTAGTTCGATTCATACCCAGATTAGGAAGCCCAACCTCTATGAAATGGGCAGTCTCAATTCATCAACTGGACCTTGGAGTATATGCTTCTACTCCACAGGGACGTAGATCCAATCTTGACTTGATCATGGTATATGAGACCCAATGTAGGTGTCTAATAGAGATCCCAACTCTCTTTCTTAGGATTCTTGCAACATCTGGTAGAGTTTTCCTTTGGAAACTTGTAATATCTAGTTGTAAGAGAGGCTCATGTTCTTGCTAGTGTGACCTTGAGCGTGTCAATTGTGGATCTTTTATACTAATAAAGTGTTGTAGCTATTTGAATATTTAGAAGATCAATTATAGTATGTGTAGGACGCACTAAAAGATCCTAGGTAACACAGTAGGTCATCAAGGTGCATGATAATTCTCATGCTCTGGAGGTCCGGAGGACCGATTTTGTGTAAACCTACAATAGTTCATAATACCAGTAAAGTTGGTCGCTTTATCGATGAAAAGTTGTTAGCAAGCTTATAAGGTATGTGGTGAAGTCTCTATCACATAGAGGTGTCGAATCCCCATTCAACTTTTCAGACACGGATGGAGCGTGTTGAATAGGAACTAGGATGGTGCACTTGCAATGCTTCAGGCATTGGTACATATAACCATCATTCGATCTTTAGTAATTGGTCCTCAACCCTAAGGATCCATGACCACTAGACTCACCAATTTTGTGATGCTTTGATTCACCAATGTCTGAGGACCGAGCCTTGGTCTGACAAACACGGTGTGTTGGGTAATCTGATTGGTATTGTATTGGTGCGCAACTTTTACATGCCATCCACATTCTTGATGGATGGGTGTGTTTCGATGAGTCTGCCTAGTTGCGTACTAAATTCAGGTCTGATGGTTAGCAGTTGTATTGTTGACTAGTCTGGATGTTAGGCATATTACCGAAGGTGTGCAATCGCGAGTTGGAATCTCATCAAGTAAACATTTGGAGTTTGACAGTTGTACATACAACCCGAGTTGATTTAAGGCATTAGTATTGGAGAGACATGAGTAATCGAACTAAGTAAAGAATAGGGCTTTACGAAACTAAATCTAAAAGGACTGGAGTGTAACCTGCATCATGTTTTGGGTAGCCACACAGATTAATTGGGCTTGAGTAAGTTAATGGAACGCTAGAATGTAATCCATTATACTTTTACAGATGCTGCAGAACCCATTGGTGCAATCTAGAGGTCTTCCACCAGAGGTGACAAGCGGAACTGGTAGGAAAGCAAATATGATACTGCTGTTTTTTGAAGACTAGCAATAGGACATAGGAAGAGTTGTGTCCTGGGGGTCGAACCCCGGGATGCAGCATTTTGGTCACTTGGTTCTGGTTGAATAAGAACATATACTGGATTCGCCTTTAATTACTGCTTATCTAATTACTTGTTAGTTAGTTCACAATTAATATAGTGTAACCCTGATGAGATCAATAGTGTATGTGATTGTATGTTATCTTTTATTTTGAATTCTACCCTTTGGATACTTCATGGTGGTTTATTATCCATATGGTGAACACGATTAATGCAACCTATGTGATGGGCTAAGATGGTGACTGATCTAGTGTTAGTCTAGGTATATCGAATCCCATCATACAATTGGCATAGAAATTGTGTTGCAATATTTGCTAATAAGATCACAATGGAGCGTTGTCTTAGTGGGAGTTTGGATTGTGGATTGATCCAGTTTGGGATTTGTTCCCAAAATCATTTTTTCTTAAAAAGGACAAACTCCTCATAAAAAAGGATGTGTAAAAGGTTCTCACAAACAGAACCTTTGGCCACCACAATCGACTGGCCAAAATCAGAGTGGGGGGACTCAGTTCAACATCCCACTTGGGTGAGAGTTGTTTGTTCTTGCACTAAAATGATTGACAGTTTCCTTGAAGGATATGGTGGACTCGGAGCCTAATGAGTGCATTATTTCCTATCATCACAAGGCCTATGAGCTTCCGCTCCGACGCTACCTAGATACATGGATATACATCCAAAGCTTGGGTGAAGTTACTAAATCTAAGCATGGAGTTCACATTGATTTTGGCAAAAATGAGACCAGAAAGCGATCAATAATCTCATAACCACATGAGAACAGAGAGTAGGTTTGTAGATCCTCTATTTTAAATAGAATTGGTGCTCATGCAATGGAATTGGATTCCATATCTTTAAATATGAGGGGAGTTTCATATTTGATATGAATAAATAATGATGACTTAAAATTCCACAGTCATATGTAATGCTCTTTCTAACTAAAATTATTTTCTTTTCATTAAATGCTGAAATTAGTTCTTATATCCTCTATTTTAAATAAGAACAAACTTATCGGTCCTAACTATAAAGATTGACAAAGAAACCCTACTTATTGTCCTCCGGGTGAGAAAGCACACGGCTGCTCTGAATGACGCTGAACTAGACTTACAGAGACTCGATGCAACCGATACTGAGACACAAGCATAAAGAGATTAGTATGAATCTGATGAGATGTGCAAGTGAGACTTTATGGTCTCCTTGCAGTCTGTCCTTTAGAACCAAGTTGAGTCTATGTTAGATGCTTTTGATATGACGCTCTATCTAAAAGAGATGTTTGAGGGTAAAAGCCAAGTAACTCATTACCTGACTATTAGAAACCTTGTTTACACCAAGATGATCAACAAGACGTCAGTAAGGGATCATATAATGAAGCTTTTTCGGCTAGGTGAATGAGCTGGCATCCTACAATACCACCTTGGAGTCTGATGTTCAGATAGGCATCCTTTTTTTTCTTCTTCTTTACCTGAATCGTTTGAGAGGTTCGTGATGAACTTTAACCTTAATGGGTTGGAGATAACTCAAGCAGATCTCGTAGAGGTGTTTCAAGCTACTGAGAATAGGATAAAGGCTAAGGTCCAACTCCTGAATATAGAACGAAAACCTTTCTAAAGCCTAAGGGCAAGGTTCAGAAGAAGTTAAAGTCAAAATAGCCTAACAAGCCTATCCAAGGACAGTTATAGGTCCCAAAGTCTGGATCAACAAAGCCAAAGGGAAAATGTTTTCACTACGATAAGAATGATCATTGGAAGCGAGACTGTCGTATGCTTCAGGAAAAGCCAGATAAACAAGGTTTGCCTCAAATTTACATAGTGGAAGCACTCATTGCATGTAACACTTTAATTGTTTCTTAGGTTCTAGATTCTGGTTTCACTAACCATGCCTGCAATTTGTTGCTGGTGTTTAAGGAAACACGTAGGCAGAATGATGGGGAGATTATCTTGAGCATGGGCACAGAAGCGGTGGCATCTACAATTGTTGTGGGAGAAATTTTTTTGATGTTCTTAAATGATATAAGTTTGATACTTAAAGACACTCTTTATGTTCTGTCCTTAAGACACGACTTAATTTTTATTTCCGGTTTAAGTAATGAAGGTTATTTAGTTTTTTTTGATGCTTCTATTTCATTTAAGACTAGTTACTAACCCATGCAATGCTGGAAACTAATCCGGGTCAGAGGCTCGCAGCGGAAGTGATTTGGCGGTCGAAAGACCGTTCATGGTGCACGTTACACGATTTAAATTTTTCACAGAAACTAATCTACATATGTGTGCATGTGTATGCACGAGAATCGAAAACCCCTAACGGCAATCTAGCGTAATGATTAACTAGCATGGATGCAAATCATAATGCTCGCTAGATCTACATGTTAGATTACACATACCTTTCGTACGGATCTTTTAACCGCGGAGGATTGTCTTCTTTGTCGATGGAGACGGAAGATCGTTCGCGAAGATGCCGACGGTACGAATGGAGATGTTGCCTTCTTGTTCACCCGATCTCACACGATGCACGGAACGTCGCTCTCGGATCTCTGAGTGCCTCCGAAGAACGACCCTTCTCCTTCTTCAGAACTCCACGCGAGGAAGACGAAGTAGCAAGCGGGAAACGGGAGATGAAACGGGAGAGAACTCGAGAGATGAGAGAGAGGGGGGTTCGGTTTTTCTTGTGCATGGGGCCGGCGCCCATAGGTGCCTTTATAGGGCCGGCCAACACCCCTTGGATAAGGATCCAAGGGGATATTAACCCCCTCTCATTATCTCTCCATTATCTCCCTTTTATCTCTCCGCGTATTTATCCGTTTTCCCACTTTTTAGGGCTCGATATTAACCGATTTATCGCCCCATCCCTATCCATATGGCCGGCCCTATAGATGAGGGATTATTATCCCTACATCATAGGGCCGGCCCTAGTGAGGTGTCCCACCACTAGGTTCGGCCAACAGTGAGGTCCGGCAGAGTGAGGTTTTTACCAAAACGCCCCGACGCCTCATTTTGACCATTTCTAGCGTGCGATACCTAACGGCCATTACTTAAGTGATATCTACTAGTTACTTACTATTAACTGAGGCCACCGGAGGGTGCCTCTAGCATAGTCAACTAGTCAACTCGCAACATACCCCGGTGTATCGCACCTATGCAGCGAAGTTCACTTATGGCTAGGGATTACTACATACGACTCTGTACTAATCCCGGGCTCAACCCTTAGTACTCGTATGTAGTTACGCATCTACCGTGCTCTAGTGCCAAGCACACACGGAGCGTATACTTCTTTCTTCCTCCTGCTTATGGTGTTCCGAGGAGACGGTTCAAGAACCGTACATAATGTTGATAAGGTGGAACCATCAGGGACCGGGGTTCATGGCTTCCAACTCAAGCTCGATCGACACACTACCCGAGTGTACCATCGATCCTCTGAGCTCGAGTTAACCTGCGTAGCCACCCAGAGTGCGACGCAGGCTGCACTCCAATTCACCCAGACTTACTATGTTCTCCATCATACCCCTGCTCTCCGCTCAGTAGTGGTAAACCCGCTGTCCCTCCACTTGATGCCATGATTCACTTCGAGCGGTGAAGACTACCGTCAGACTCGAATGATCATATGACTTGGTTCCTTCCAGGTTGACCTATACATCGTACCTCTGATTACCCCGTCGAGTAATCGAACCCGGTCAACAGTCAAACTGATGACCACCAGGCCTGGGTTTGGTACAGTGTAAGTCACACCAAGGAACGCACCTCCCATCAGGGGTGTGGATGGCCTGCAGGAGTGACACGCTAATGCAACGCCAGCCGGGTAACCCAGTACACCGTGGTTTTGGATCACTGTATATGGACCCTCACACATTGGTGCGCCAAAGCACCACGCAACTGGTTAGTCCATCAGTCGTGGTTCCTCAGGGTTTAGGACCGTTTTACCCTAAGCAGAAACACGGCTTAGTGTACCAGTGTCTGCTCACTGATCTGTACACCATGTTAGTTCCGTTCAGCCACAGACACTGTGCCTGGTGATGACCATGGTGAAGACATCCCATGAACTGTCATCGCCAACAGCTTAACATGATGAGGCGACCAACCTGATCATAGCTGCGAACTTATTTAGGTTATACGGGACCAATCCACTCAGTCTTCAACTCAGTGGACTACCATATAACCATGGCTCTCTGTTCTCAAAAGAACACGTAACTATGTTACGCACCTATATGCATCTTATATATTAATAACTATCAATCTTTATTAGACCAAAACATAAAGTTTTACAAGCTTAGAACACATCAATCCTAACAATCTCCCACTTGGTCTAGCGAAGCAAAACGGTTTTGACTCCCATCGCGTCCACATGTCGCTCGAATGCCTTGGTAGGTATTGCCTTTGTGAAAGGATCAGCAACATTATCTGTAGATGCAATCTGTGTCACCGCTACTCGCCCTTGCTTTTGAAACTGCCGAATCAAGTGGAACTTGCGCTCGATGTGCTTCCCCTTTTGGTGATGTCTTGGCTCCTTTGCTTGTGCTACCGCCCCACTATTGTCGCAGTAAAGCACAATAGGTAACTGGGCCTCTGGTACGCACCCCAAATCCGTAAGGAATTTCTTGAGCCATACCGCCTCTTTGGCTGCCTCGCACGCTGCAACGTACTCAGCCTCTGTGGTAGAGTCTGCGATGCATTTCTGCTTCACACTCTGCCAACTAACCGCTCCTCCTCCTAGCATAAACACAAAACCTGATGTCGACTTCCTGGATTCCAAATCTGACATAAAGTCAGAATCTGTATATCCAATCGGCGTCAGTTCTTGTTCAGTGTAAACCAACTCATAGTCCCTTGTTCTACGAAGGTACTTGAGTATACACTTCACAGCTGTCCAGTGATCTGGACCCGGATTCGACTGAAACCGACCCATCATGCCTACTGCGAAACAGATATCTGGCCTTGTACAATGCATAGCATACATTAGACTACCCAATGCCGAGGCATAAGGTATCTTCTGCATTTCTGCTCTCTCCTCTGGTGTCTTAGGACATTGATCCTTAGACAGTTTTATGCCATGTCTAAATGGCACAAAACCCTTCTTGGAGTTTTGCATGTCAAATCTAGCCATAACCTTATCTATATACGCAGCCTGTGACAGCGAGAGAATCCTGTTCTGGCGATCACGTGTTAACTTGATCCCCAAAACATAACTCGCTTCACCTAGGTCTTTCATATCGAACTGTGTTGACAACCAGACCTTTACCGTTGACAATGTTCCTACATCATTTCCAATGAGCAGAATATCGTCTACGTAAAGTATCAAATATACTACTGTGGTCTTATCAGTCCTCTTGTATACACATGGTTCATCCTCGTTTTGAGTAAATCCATATGACTGGATTGCCTGATCAAAACGGATGTTCCAACTTCTAGATGCTTGCTTTAGTCCATAAATGGACTTCTGCAACTTGCAAACTAGATGTTCCTGACCCTCTGACTCAAAGCCTGGTGGCTGAATCATATAAATGTCTTCTTCCAAATTTCCATTAAGGAATGCTGTCTTGACATCCATTTGCCAGATCTCCCAGTCATAATGGGCTGCAATGGATAGGAGGATCCGAATAGACTTTATCATAGCTACCGGCGAGAAGGTTTCGTCAAAGTCGATCCCTTCTCTCTGGGTGTAACCCTTGGCAACTAATCTAGCTTTATAAGTCTCTATTGTACCATCGGATCCTCTCTTCTTCTTATACACCCACTTACACCCAATAGGTTTAATATTGGATGATGGTGTAATAAGAGTCCAGACTGCGTTATGGGACATTGATTCAATTTCTACCTCCATAGCCTTTTGCCAGTCAGAGCTGTCAGAAGCTCCCACTGCCTCATCGTAGCTCAGTGGGTCATCCTCCTGACCCTCTGGATCAACCAATAAGGTTTCTCCATAGTATCTGTCAGGAGCTCTGATGTTTCTCCCACTGCGACGAGGTGGTGGTGGTGTTACAGGATTAACAGGTTCTACAGTATCTGGTATATTATTATCTGTAATGTCAGCTCCCACTATGCTTTTGGATGCGCTATCTGAACTAGTACCCAGCAGTTCATCCAGAACTACCTTACTAGTAGGTTTGTGGTCCACAATATAATCCTGTTCTAGGAAATAGGCGTTCGTAGAAACGATCACTTTCTTTTCCTCAGGATCATAAAATAGACCACCTTTGGTCTCCTTGGAATACCCTACAAATAAGCATACTTGTTGAGCCGCTAATTGGTGCGAATTATCCATTCTTTATTATTCTTATTGCGTTAATTTCCTACGTAAAACTCTCATACTATATGTAAACCGTATGAGTTCTTTGAACTACTGTATAATAGACTTTCATACGGATAAAATGGCATATTAGTTCACTTTCATACACATCATACATGAAATATATGCAGCTCGATAGTCAATTATTCATCATTTTACTATAAGAGACTGATAAATGTTGTATATTTATTTTGCAGGAAATGGAGTCCATCCTCGATGCACGAAGCGATAGCTGATCATAACTATGCATTGGACATATATCACCCAGTGGCAGAGATAATAAGATAGTGCACACCAATAATTGTCAAGCAGAAGAACTAGCATGTACTGGAAGAAACTGCAAATTATTAGAGCTCATGAAGGAGATGCTCATGACAAGACCGGAACGCACAGCTCAAAAGTGAAGTAATAAAAAGACACACCCGAACTCGGAGTACACCTCAACTGGCCACCTTTTCTCTCTCCTCTCTTCTATTCTTTATCCTTTCTTTTAGTCATTCTTAAATCCATCTCATCTGATCAAACGTCTCAGAGCCAAAACACCCCAAGCTTTGCACATCCCTCCCCCATATGACTAACCGAATCGCCCATTTGCTGTGATATCCTCTTTCCATTTTCTCCCTAGTTTTTTAGCTGTCATCCGATCCTTTATTTCTACCTAAAAACCCGACCAGATCGCACCCCATTTCTCTCCCTTATTTCTCTCTCCCAGATTTCTCTCTCTAACCCCATGATTCTCTCAACCGACCATCACAGCTGAGCCCAACCCAGCCGATCACAACCATCCCTCCTTCTACCCCTTTTCCTGCAATCTTTCGTACCATTTCTCTCTCTCTCATTTATTCTCTTTCCTGTCATATCCTATCCGACCCTTCCTTTTTCTCTCACAAATTCATCTCCTTTATTCTCACTTTACTTCATACCAACCCAAGACATTTTTACCATACCTGAAACCTTGGGGTGCAAGCTTGAAGACCCTATAAGTAGGGGGACATGGGCATGAAGAAAAGAACATCAACAACATCATCATCACCATCCGAGTTTTTCTTTGAGAGAGCTTTTCTCAAAATTCTGCAGAGATAGTGTGAGGTGTGTGTGGGTTTGTAGTACTGAAGGAAGGTTCAAAGGTTGTTGGGTGTAATCGGTGTAATCGTATTTTCATAATAGAAGCTCTTTATTTTATGCTTATGCTTTCTTCTTCCGTAATATTTTATTTTACTTCGTTTATCGTAACAATAATCATGGTCGGCTAAACTCCCTTCCGCCAGGGAGAGGGAGTGTATGCCATGATAAATAGTGAGTTTCTTCTCTTATAAGTTGCTTTCGATTGCACTTCATATTTTTACCTCTTAGTTAGTCGATTTAAATTCTCAAGTGAGAACCATCATCCATCCTCTCCTAGAGATTTGGGTGATGGTTCAAAACTCCAACATTGAACGTGTGACTAAGATGGTTAACATTGTTATTTTTGGATCTAACTTTCACTATATAAAGTCTCACAATTGAGCCAGTTGTCCTTCCTCACTATAAGAAGGAGTTTTGGTTTTTAAAATTTTGAGGGTATTATATAACGAAATTAGATAATATGTGCTTTAACTCTAAACCCTCCGCTTGAGACGGTAAAACCTCCGCTCTCGAGTGTGGATAATAGAAAGCAACATTACAAGAGAAAGTAACTTCCTATCATGGTTTATAAATCCCTCTCCTAGGCGGATTTCCTTTTTATATTTTCTAAAATTATCAATTATTAGTATTAGTTCTAAGATTTACTTTATAAAATAAAATAAATCATTTTACAAAAATTTGAAATCCCTAAAAAGTAATCCAACCTCCCTTCAATTTAATTTAGTCTCACTTGTGATCTCTTTTCTCTAGGCATCTAATTACGTGTGGTTCGATCCTTACTTGCCATATACTAGTTAAAACTCTCTAATTTATGTATGCAGGTATTGAGAAATTTTGATAAATTACTTCACTTCAACGACATAACAAAGAGGTAGTTATCTAATGGCGCCGTTGCCTACGTAAAGGCCGTGGAGAGCATTCACAAGTAAGGCTATATAACACAACGAAGGTTAGGTACGTTTGCTATAAAAGTTCTCTTATTTCATAATCATAGTAATTAGTTTAAATTGATTAATGTGCAAACTTTAATCTTAGTCAAGAAAAAAAAAAAAAAATTGCATTCAACCTTGCAAAGTTGTCGCCGACTCGGCACATACGACTCTTAAAGTTGTATGTGTGCTTAAGCGTGGGGTGTACACTCAACTTTTGCATTGATAGTAACAATTTTCTAGGGTGTTACAGGGCATGCATCGAATAGCTTGAAAAGAACGGGAGCTGACCACCCGTCCTTTATCAGCTGCTAAGCAAAATTTATTTACTTTCTGCAATTTGTATTTCTTATGTGATGCATTGTGCATTAATTTAGGATCATTTGCATAAAATAATCTTAAGGGCAATCACCCTCATAAGATACGGTTGGGATTTCATCACCTATCCGTAGCCCAAAAATCACCACCTTGCATTCAACCTAAGCCTAATTAATATTAAAAGTCATTAGACGTTGGCCTTAGGGTTTCTCGAGCTCAATAGGCTCTTGGAAAGGAAGCGGCGAAAGGCCACCCCACTGAATAGTCTTGTGGTTAGTAATGTCTAGGTAAGTTTTATGACAGCCTAAAAATCTGTTACGGGTATTGTGGAAATCCGCACACCCCGGGACCTACCTGGTTACTAATTACTTGACCCTTTTAAGTGGTAAGCCCAAGCTCAATCTAGAAAAGGCTAAGGTCTTTCAAAGTTTATTCCACATTATTGACGACGCCAACGATCGGTTTGACAAACTGGCCACAAAGCTGCTTAAGGAAGCTTGGTATTTAAGTGAGCCTAGTGCTCCACCTCCTTCCTGGAGCTGATCCGGTTGTCGTTATTTTTGAGGAATATTCCTTTGAACTTCTAAAGCCCGATCTCGAAGAGAGAATAGGAGCTGGTCTAGTTAATCAACTTAGGAAATATAAAATTATTCATCCCTTCTCACATAAAATAGTTAATTCAAATAGACTTGCTGTGTTATTTTTCAATTTGAGATTTTTATATAGTGCATGCTTAACTGGAATCGTGTCAACAACCGTTTAATACGTATTGATCCATTAGCAATCCCCAGTACCATTGTCGGTAATATCACAATTTTAGACACAATGGGAGAGGAAAATCCACCACGTGCAATGACACTTAAGGATTATATGTACCCCACTCGAACCACCCAACCCTCATGTATCTCGATTCCCGCCATCACGGGTAATTTTGAAATCAAATCAGGAATGATACAAATGCTACCAGTTTTTCGGGGTATACCGAGTGAAAACCCATATCAACATATCCGAGAATTTGAGGATATTTGTGGGACGATGAAATACAACCAAATGACCGAAGAGTCCCTTAAACTTAGGTTGTTTCCATTCTCACTGAAAGAAAAGGCCAAGGCATGGCTACAGTCCATCCAACCAGGCACATTCAATAAATGGGTTGACCTAGCTGAAGCATTCTATCGAAAATTTTATTCAAAACAGAAAACTATGTCCGTACGTCAGAACCTTAATGCATTTCATCAATTAGCGGGTGAGACGTTGTATACGTATTTTGAGAGATTTAAGGACCTTCTCCTAGAATGCCCTCACCACGGTTTTGAAAAAATTCGTCTTATCCAAATAATCTATGAAGGTCTAGACTACCAGACCAAGACCATGATCGAGTCTCTCTGTAATGGAGGGTTCACTGAAAAAACAGCCGAGGATGCTTGGGAGTACCTCGAGGAAATTGCTGAGAATACCCTTGAATGGGAACCTGTTAGCACTGACTCAAAGAAACCCATAGCCAATAACAAAGGCGGAATTTACAAAATTGAGTCAAACTTTGAGGGCGACGCTAAGATTAGCGCACTAACTAGAAGATTAGAAGCCCTCGAAATGAACAAAGGAGGAAAACCTCCATCTTCTGAACCCCCAAAATTTATGGAATCTCCGATTTGTGTTTTGTGTGATAGCACTAACCATCTAGTCGAAAATTGTCCAGGACTGCCTGTAGTCAAAGCGGAGCAAGCAAATGTACTGAATACATTTCGCAAGCCTAGTCAGAACAATAACCCCTATAGCGAAACCTATAATCCAGGTTGGCGCAACCATCCAAACTTCGCTTGGAAACAACAAGGGTATGGAGGAAATTCATCTTTACAAGGTCCCAATCCTTATCCCTCCCAAAACCCACACCAACAATCGCATAATCAGTTCAATCAAGGACACCAATTTGCTACCACACCACCTGTCCCACCCTATGTACCTCCTAATCAAAGAAAACCTTCTTTGGAGGATATGTTTCACCAATTTATGCAGAGCCAAAACCAGACTAACCAGAACCAAGCCCAGCTAATTCAAGCCAATACTCAGGCTATAGCAAAAATGGAGGTGCAATTAGGTCAGATAGCAGCTGCAGTAGGAGGGCGAGAGAAAGGCCAATTTCCAAGCCAGCCAATTCCTAACCCTAAAGGACAGTCTACTTCTCAACATGGACCCAAAGATCAATTTGAAATTGGCACTAATTCTGGAACAAACCATAGTGAAGTCCAGGCAATCCACACCTTACGGTCTGGAAGGCAAGTAGATAACCAGGTCCACCTTCCTAGTGAAATCCAAGCTGGTAAAGAAGTCCCAAACCAAGACAAAGAGCCTGAAATAGTGGTTACTTCAAAAGAGAAACCGTATGTTCCTAAGGCCCCCTTTCCCCAACGCTTACAACCAACGAGGAAGAACGATCATTTTGAGAGCATACTAGACGTTTTCAAAAACGTTCAAATTAATATTCCTTTCTTGGATGCTATCAAACAAATCCCTTCATATTCTAAATTCTTAAAAGACTTAACCATTGTAAAGAGAAAAACTTCGGTTCCTAGTCAAGCTGTCTTAGCTGCCCAAGCTACTGGACTGATCCAACAGACCATTGCTCCAAAATATAATGATCCCGGCTCACCTACAATTTCTATCCGTATTGGAGACACGCTAGTCGACAATTGTCTTTTAGATTTAGGAGCAAGCGTGAACCTTTTGCCATATTCCGTGTATACTCAACTAGGTTTGGGAGAGTTAAAACCTACCAAAATCACGTTGAGTCTAGCGGATCGATCAGTCAAGGTTCCAAAAGGTATTGTAGAAGATGTGATCATTAAAGTCAATGACTTTTACTTCCCTGCGGATTTTGTTGTCCTTGACACTGCACCTGTCGTAGACCCAGGCAAACACATCCCTGTCATCCTAGGTCGACCATTCCTAGCCACCTCTGATGCGGTCATTCGATGTAGAAATGGATTAATGACACTAGCATTTGGGAACATGAAAGTCAAGTTGAATGTTTTTTCTAACAGTTCCCAACCTTATGACATGGACGACATCGAGGAAGTCAATATGATCGAGACTTTGGTTAGCCATACTTTTGAGGATTCTTGTTATCATGATCCACTTGAAAAATGTTTGGCCCAATTTGGGATGGATCTAGATATTGATGAATCTATTAGAGATGTCAATGTCTTGTTAGATTCTGCCCCTATCATGGACACTAATAAATGGAAAGCTAAAATTGAGCCCCTACCAGTATCCACCTCTGTACCTGTCCCTTCAGTAGTAAAGGCACCTAAGTTAGACCTCAAGCCTTTACCGGACACGTTAAAGTATGCCTTTCTTGGTGGTACTGACACCTTACCTGTTATAATTGCTTCTCATTTAGACACAGACCAAGAAAGAAAGTTACTTGACGTTCTTAAAGAACACAAGGACGCAATAGGATGGACCCTAGCTGATATAAAAGGAATTAGTCCATCTGTGGTTATGCACAAAATTCATCTCGAAGATAATGCCAAACCATCGAGAGAACCACAGCGACGACTAAACCCAGTTTTAAAAGAAGTTGTTCGAAGCGAAGTCATAAAATTACTTGATGCGGGGATCATTTACCCCATATCAGATAGTCAGTGGGTTAGTCCTATTCAAGTCGTGCCCAAAAAGTCCGGTGTCACAGTAGTTGCCAATGAAAATAATGAGTTGGTCCCAACTCGAGTTCAAACTGGATGGCGGGTGTGCATCGACTATAGAAAGTTAAATACCATGTCTAGGAAGGATCATTTTCCCTTGCCCTTTATTGACCAAATGTTGGAGCGTTTAGCTGGTCACGCTTACTATAGTTTTTTGGATGGTTATTCTGGATATAACCAAATTCCAATTGCCTGTGAAGATCAAGAAAAAACAACTTTTACCTGTCCATTTGGCACATTTGCCTACCGACGCATGCCCTTTGGGCTATGCAATGCTCCCGCTACATTTCAGCGGTGCATGTTGAGTATCTTCTCGGACATGGTAGAACGATTTTTAGAGGTTTTTATGGATGATTTTTCAGTCTTCGGGTCGGATTTTGATGAAGGTTTATATCACCTGACACTTGTTCTAATACGTTGCAAAGAAAAGAACTTAGTTCTAAATTGGGAGAAGTGTCATTTCATGGTCAGATCTGGAATTGTCTTAGGTCACATCGTGTCCGAGAAAGGAATAGAAGTTGATAAAGCGAAGGTAGAACTGATCGCTAAGCTGCCACCTCCCAAAACTGTTCGAGAGGTGCGCTCTTTTCTAGGTCATGCCGGTTTTTACCGACGTTTTATTAAGGATTTTAGCAAGATTTCTAAACCTTTATGTGACCTCCTAGCTAAAGACAAGCCTTTCGATTTCACTTCTGAGTGTTTGGATGCTTTTCAAAGGCTCAAAACCGAATTAACCTCGGCACCCATTATTAGATCTCCAGATTGGAATCAACCATTCGAGGTTATGTGTGATGCATCTGACTATGCCATAGGCGCTGTTTTGGGGCAGCGAGTCGACAAACTTCCCCATGTAATTCAATACGCGAGCAAAACCTTGAACGATGCCCAACTCAATTACTCTACCACTGAAAAGGAGTTGTTGGCAGTCGTATTTGCGCTAGACAAATTTCGTCCTTACTTGATCGGATCAAAAATTCTTATCTATACCGATCATGCGGCTTTGAAGTATCTTCTAACAAAGAAGGATGCTAAAGCTCGTCTAATTCGATGGATCTTGTTATTACAAGAATTTAATCTTGAAATTCGTGATAAAAAGGGCTCTGAAAATGTGGTCGCAGACCACTTATCGAGATTAATTGTTGAATCATCACTAGAATTATTGCCTATTTTAGAGACCTTCCCTGACGAGCAGTTAATGTCTCTCTCTCAAAATAGTACACCATGGTACGCTGACCTAGTCAATTACTTGGTCACAGAACAAATGCCTGAGTCATGGACAAAACAAGATCAATCTCGTTTCCTGGCCAAGGTCAAATGGTATTTTTGGGACGAACCATATCTTTTCAAATACTGTCCTGATCAGATAATTAGGCGATGTATCCCTGACTACGATCAAAACAAAATTCTTTCATTTTGTCATAACCACGCATGTGGTGGTCATTTCAGTGGAAAGAAAACTGCAGCGAAAGTCCTCCAGTGTGGTTTTTATTGGCCAACACTATTTCGTGATGCCCATAATTATTGTAAATCGTGTGATCGGTGTCAAAGACTAGGAAAAATTTCACATAGAAACGAAATGCCTTTGAACCCGATCTTAATCGTTGAGATTTTTGACATCTGGGGCATAGATTTTATGGGCCCCTTTCCAATGTCACATGGAAACCTATTCATTCTAGTCGCAGTCGACTATGTCTCTAAATGGGTAGAGGCAGTGGCATGTAAAACCAATGACCACAAAGTGGTGGTCCAATTCCTAAAAGATAATATATTTGCTCGTTTTGGCACCCCCCGTGCTATCATTAGCGATGGGGGCAAACATTTTTGTAATCGAATATTTGAAGCCTTAATGAAAAAATATATAGTGACTCACAAGGTAGCCACCCCTTATCACCCACAGACTAGTGGACAGGTTGAAATTTCCAATAGGGAAATAAAAACAATTCTTGAAAAGACGGTTAACCCTACAAGGAAAGACTGGTCCTTGCGTTTAACTGATGCTTTGTGGGCTTATCGAACAGCCTACAAGACCCCAATTGGAATGTCACCATATAGGATAGTGTATGGCAAAGCTTGCCATCTTCCTGTCGAATTGGAACATAAGGCATACTGGGCGATCAAACGCCTAAATTTTGATTTAGACAAAGCTGGCGCATGCCGAAAGCTTCAGCTTGATGAACTTGAAGAAATTAGAAATGATGCCTACGATTGTGCAAAACGGTATAAAAATCGTATGAAGGCCATACATGACAAAATAATCCTTCGCAAGGATTTCTACCCAGGACAGAAGGTCCTATTATATAACTCTAGATTTCATTTATTTCCTGGAAAGTTAAAATCTCGTTGGACCGGACCATACATAGTCGAAAAAGTTCACCCACATGGTGCGATCGAGGTCCATAACACTAAAGATGGTAATAGTTTTCAAGTAAATGGTCATCGTTTAAAACCATACCTCGAGTATTTGAGTCCAGAAGTTGAAGAAACACTTCTGGAAAATCCTGTTTATCAGGACTAATTTCTATAGATACTGTAAATTGATATATTAATATAGATTATTGTTATTATATTATATTCTTATAAATTGCTTTAATAATTGTTTATAGTACTCACTATTGATGCATGATCATCTCTTTATTTATAGGAAAGCCCCAGTTCAAAATCATTACAAGGATTGAACCCGTGCGCCTCAAACAATCTATATAAAACAAGGGAGGTTTGCCAGTAAACAATTGCATTCATGTCTACATCTGATAATCTTGTCTCATCACTTTCGAACCTAGAATTAGAGGATGATGTTGGCGAACATTTTGAAAGATCAAATGTGTTTGAAACCATTGGATGCATTATGCAGTATAATCTATCTGTGAACATTTTAGTGGATAGCGGTAGCTGCAATAATTTAATTTCTAAATCTCTCGTTGATTTACTCGATATGGATAAAATCCCCATCAAAGAACCATATTCATTAGCATGGCTTTTTAAAGCGCCCAAAATAGATGTCACACATTGGGTTTATCCAGCCATATCAATTCAGGATTACTCTGATGTAATCCCTCTTGACATAGCACTCTTGGACTCCTATGATATAGTACTCGGTCGACCTTGGTTATACGACCGTCACGTTCTGTACGACGGCCGACTTAACACTATGAACTTCCTTTTTCAGCGCAAATTTTTCACACTCTGGCCTCAACGGCCGATATTCAATAATATCATATCTCTACCACCGATCGAGGACATTGAGGGCAATGTCTAATTTAGGTTTGGGGGTGATTTTCATTGCTTGCATCTAGTGTTTTCATACTTGTCCTTTATAAAAAAAAAAAAAAAAAAAAAAAAAAAAAAAAAAATATTGCATCAACTTACGCTGTAGTGGGACAGCTCGGCACATACGTCACGGCGTATGTGTGTCCAGTCTGTAGTCCCCTACCAAAACTACAGCGTTCGTATAGAAACTTATAGGAATTTGCATTCGCATGTTTTCATTTTCTTTTCATATATTAGTGTTTTCGTAGCCTTTTTTTCATCTGTTTTATCTTTTACAAAAAAAAAAAAAAAGATATATATATATATAGATATATATTATTTTCAGAAGTTTCGCACTATAATTTTTATGTACTTAAGTAGGATTATGAGGCACATGGTATTAAATCATTCTAAAGCCTGATGAATAACATCAAAGGTAATGTCTAACCGAGTTCTCTTTATTAATACCCCGTTAGAGAATGTGAAAATATTTATCTTGAACTTTCACTACACTTGGACTCACACAGTTAGGGTGTAGAATCAAATTAGTGGTTGTCGACCTAATGATAACCTAGATGCCTGATGAACTATGACTTCCTTGTTCACTTGGTTCGCTGAGAAGAAAAAAATATATATCGGGTATCATTACAATGAACCAGTGGATTAGACTAGGTGCATCGGAAAAGGGCTACCTATTGTGAAGGTTATTTGCGGGCTTGTGATGAAAAACTCGAGCATAGGTCCGTAGGGGAATCTTGATGCCTGGCACCTTACGCCAACTGGTGTGGGAGCTGTCGACTAGTGCTCATGGGAAAATCATCACAAGCGTAAAAAGGCAACAGAGTTTTATTCCAAAAAAAAAAAAAAAAAAATCAGTGGAGATATGTGGCTCATGAAGTTGAGTAAGTATTAGATTGTGTGAACCTTCAAAAACAATCAGGGTGAAAGCCGCCGATGCAAAAATATGAGTAAGCTGGAGCATCACAGATAAAACCCACGAGGCATTAAAGTGAAAGTCCATACCTCTCATTACCCTAGACAGGCTGCTTAGTTTTGAATCAGTGCCTAAGGTCATTGACCAATTCTAGGAAGTTACTTGTGTTAGCACCACTTTGGCGAATTGAACCCCTTCTGTGTAAGTCCATACATCACTGTGCACACAAGCATGAAAGTTTTTATATTTTCTAATGGGGGATTAATCACGAGAACTCGACCTGCATACCTGAAAAGTTAGAAGTCGGGCTGATAAAAATTACAATCTCGGTGCCTTAGATATCTTTACTCCGAGTACTTTAAATTATTTTGTGAAATGTTTTTCTTTTATATATATATATATAAATGTTTGAATTTTGTGGGTATATTCGCTGCAAACCCTCACGAGACAAAACTCGTCCACTGGGGTAACCCAGGGGTTTAACGGCTTATTGCACGTGCTAAGTGTAATCGTGATTCCTGCGAAAGTGAGTTAAATTATTTTTATTATTCTATTATTTTCTTTGTTTATTTTGCTGCTTTCTCGAGGACAAGAAAGATTTAAGTTTGGGGGTGTGTTGAGCCGCTAATTGGTGCGAATTATCCATTCTTTATTATTCTTATTGCGTTAATTTCCTACGTAAAACTCTCATACTATATGTAAACCGTATGAGTTCTTTGAACTACTGTATAATAGACTTTCATACGGATAAAATGGCATATTAGTTCACTTTCATACACATCATACATGAAATATATGCAGCTCGATAGTCAATTATTCATCATTTTACTATAAGAGACTGATAAATGTTGTATATTTATTTTGCAGGAAATGGAGTCCATCCTCGATGCACGAAGCGATAGCTGATCATAACTATGCATTGGACATATATCACCCAGTGGCAGAGATAATAAGATAGTGCACACCAATAATTGTCAAGCAGAAGAACTAGCATGTACTGGAAGAAACTGCAAATTATTAGAGCTCATGAAGGAGATGCTCATGACAAGACCGGAACGCACAGCTCAAAAGTGAAGTAATAAAAAGACACACCCGAACTCGGAGTACACCTCAACTGGCCACCTTTTCTCTCTCCTCTCTTCTATTCTTTATCCTTTCTTTTAGTCATTCTTAAATCCATCTCATCTGATCAAACGTCTCAGAGCCAAAACACCCCAAGCTTTGCACATCCCTCCCCCATATGACTAACCGAATCGCCCATTTGCTGTGATATCCTCTTTCCATTTTCTCCCTAGTTTTTTAGCTGTCATCCGATCCTTTATTTCTACCTAAAAACCCGACCAGATCGCACCCCATTTCTCTCCCTTATTTCTCTCTCCCAGATTTCTCTCTCTAACCCCATGATTCTCTCAACCGACCATCACAGCTGAGCCCAACCCAGCCGATCACAACCATCCCTCCTTCTACCCCTTTTCCTGCAATCTTTCGTACCATTTCTCTCTCTCTCATTTATTCTCTTTCCTGTCATATCCTATCCGACCCTTCCTTTTTCTCTCACAAATTCATCTCCTTTATTCTCACTTTACTTCATACCAACCCAAGACATTTTTACCATACCTGAAACCTTGGGGTGCAAGCTTGAAGACCCTATAAGTAGGGGGACATGGGCATGAAGAAAAGAACATCAACAACATCATCATCACCATCCGAGTTTTTCTTTGAGAGAGCTTTTCTCAAAATTCTGCAGAGATAGTGTGAGGTGTGTGTGGGTTTGTAGTACTGAAGGAAGGTTCAAAGGTTGTTGGGTGTAATCGGTGTAATCGTATTTTCATAATAGAAGCTCTTTATTTTATGCTTATGCTTTCTTCTTCCGTAATATTTTATTTTACTTCGTTTATCGTAACAATAATCATGGTCGGCTAAACTCCCTTCCGCCAGGGAGAGGGAGTGTATGCCATGATAAATAGTGAGTTTCTTCTCTTATAAGTTGCTTTCGATTGCACTTCATATTTTTACCTCTTAGTTAGTCGATTTAAATTCTCAAGTGAGAACCATCATTCATCCTCTCCTAGAGATTTGGGTGATGGTTCAAAACTCCAACATTGAACGTGTGACTAAGATGGTTAACATTGTTATTTTTGGATCTAACTTTCACTATATAAAGTCTCACAATTGAGCCAGTTGTCCTTCCTCACTATAAGAAGGAGTTTTGGTTTTTAAAATTTTGAGGGTATTATATAACGAAATTAGATAATATGTGCTTTAACTCTAAACCCTCCGCTTGAGACGGTAAAACCTCCGCTCTCGAGTGTGGATAATAGAAAGCAACATTACAAGAGAAAGTAACTTCCTATCATGGTTTATAAATCCCTCTCCTAGGCGGATTTCCTTTTTATATTTTCTAAAATTATCAATTATTAGTATTAGTTCTAAGATTTACTTTATAAAATAAAATAAATCATTTTACAAAAATTTGAAATCCCTAAAAAGTAATCCAACCTCCCTTCAATTTAATTTAGTCTCACTTGTGATCTCTTTTCTCTAGGCATCTAATTACGTGTGGTTCGATCCTTACTTGCCATATACTAGTTAAAACTCTCTAATTTATGTATGCAGGTATTGAGAAATTTTGATAAATTACTTCACTTCAACGACATAACAAAGAGGTAGTTATCAATACTCTGGTTTTAGATTCCATCTTTTCCCTCTTATCCCTTCGCACATGTGCAGGGCATCCCCATATTCTGAAATGCTGTATCAATGGCTTTCGCTTTGACCACAGTTCTCTAGGGGTCAGAGGCACTGACTTAGACGGAACGTGATTCAGAATATAAACTGCTGTTTGTAGGGCATATCCCCAAAAGGTCATTGGTAAACTGGCGTAACTCATCATGCTACGAACCATGTCCAACAAGGTTCGATTCCTTCTCTCGGAAACTCCATTCTGTTGTGGGGTACCTGGAGCAGTTAACTGGGTTTTTATCCCATGCTCCACCATATACCCTAGGAACTCGTCAGATAGGTATTCACCTCCTCGATCAGATCGAAGGGTTTTTATATATTTACCTATCTGCTTTTCTACTTCAGCCCTGAACTCTTTGAACATGTCAAAGGATTCCGACTTCCGATGCATCAGGTAAATGTAACCATATCTTGAGTAATCATCAATGAATGTGATGAAATACTCATGGCCTCCTATCGCCTTGACGTTCATGGGTCCACATACATCCGAATGGATTAACTCTAATACCTCAGTGGCTCTTACTCCTTTGCCTTTAAAGGACCTCTTGGTCATCTTGCCTTCCAGGCAGGATTCACAGGTGGGAAGGATCTCCGTAGGATCTGTTTCCAGAAGCCCGGCCTTCACCATTCTATGGATCCTATCTAAGGCAATATGCCCAAGTCGTAAGTGCCACAGGTGGGTTAAATTTTCCGATGGATTCTTACGCTTAGATGAATTAACATTAAATGCTGAAGTTATTATGTTATCCTTTTCAAATTTAGGACTCACAACATAGAGATGATTCTGAACCATTCCTCTTATTATAAAAGTTCCATTCAGTTTAAACGACACACCAGAAGCATCAAAATAAACTGAATAACCTTCATTAACTAAAGAAGAAACAGAAATTAAGTTACGTCGCAAGGACGGTACATAAAAGACATCTCTAAGTGTCAAAGTCTTATTATTCGAAAAACTAAGATTAACATCTCCAATAGCTTCAGCAGCAGCCACGGCCTCAGTTCCCATGCTCAGGGTCACTTCTCCATCAAGCAATCTTCTGCTTTCCCGAAACCCCTGAAGAGAGTTACAGGCATGGTTAGTGGATCCAGAATCCACAATCCAACTAGCAAAAGTACTATTACTTGAAAGAAATGATTCAACAACTAAGAGTTGTAGATTACCTTCACCAGCATTCTGAGGCTTCTTGCAGTCCTTCTTCCAATGACCCTTCTGGCCACACCGGAAGCACTTCGTGCCCGGTTTCTTTGATTCTCCAGACCCAGAGGCTCCAGCAGAGTCCTGCACAGGCAATGACTTAGGTTTCCTTTTATGTTTCTTGCCCTGAGGTTTACCAGGCTTCTTGAAGGATCTGCGTTGCACGTGAAGTGCTTCGCCCTTCTGCTTGAAGCCATCCTCAGCTGCCTGGAGAGCTCCCAGAAGCTCTGCATTTGTCATAGCCAACTTGTTCAAATTAAAGTTGGTGACAAAGCCTTCAAAGGCTCCAGACAGTGACGAGAGGAAGATGTCTGTCATCACCTCGCCTTCTAGCACAATGTCCATGGTAGCTAGTTCGTTCTGGAACCCAAACATTTTCATCATGTGTTCCCGAACCAGCGTCCCATTGGATATCTTAGTGCCGACGAGTTTCTTGATGGTAAGGTATCGCGTAACGCGATTGTGACCTTCAAACATCTCCTTCAAATACAACATCATGTCAGAAGCGTCGGGCATCTCCTCGACTTGCTTCTGCAGAGTTGTTTGCAAGGATGCTATAATATAGCATTTACATATCTCATTGGATTCCTTCCAGTCAGTGAATGCCTTTAACTGTGCCTCTGTGGCATTGGGTCCTGGCAAATCTGGCTCAGGGTCATTAAGGGCTGTCATATGTTTACCAATCCTTAGGACCAGGTACAGGTTGCGCTTCCAGTCCTCATAGTTGGGACCGGTAAGTTTGTGGTCATTTAGGATAGCGGACAGGGGGTCTAACTTAGTCATCTGAAAATAAAGATTGAATAATGAGTATGCATTAAAAACTTATTTTATGGATTTTTAAAACAAGCTAATTATATCCATATGTCGACGCTACCCTCAAGCGAAGTCATTACCATGGATCAATTAACCATGTATGTAAGATCTCGGAATCGACTGTACCTGCCCTAGGGGGCATCATACAGCGTCAATCCGCTCACATGGGCCTTTTCCTTGACCCTATCCAAATCTGCCAACTAAGGGCTGTGATGGACCATGGTTATCTTTCGGCCAGTACCACGTGATCACCGTTGTCTTCGCAACGAATACCTTACGTGTACTTAGGATGCTTACCCACGAGCCTAAGCAATTACGACACGGGAGTTCATGCGGCCCCCACTAGGGTGGGATGAAAAGCCCTTCTCTCCTGGCCCCGTAATCGCCATATCCACAGGGAGGTCATTAAGTAATTTGGCATGGAAACATACAGCTCCCACCCTAGGGGGTGTGAAGTTATGCATCCCCACCCAAACACAAAATGACTGGCCGTGGAGGCCAGAGGATCTTTTAAAAGTCCTCTCTTGCATCCCTTATAATTCTGAGGGTTATTTTGCGAGTATGAATTTATGCAAATGCAAAGGTAGCGACCTCCTAAATACTAGACCCTGGTCACACCATGCTCCCACTAGCGTTCAAACCTTTCGCCTAGCATTAATAACTCTCGGAATATCATAGTCCCTGCCTCAAGTGGATTTCTCCATTCAAGGGTCACATTACATATTCCAAGAGTATCGATGCTTTGCAAAATTGGTTATCACGCTAATGCTCTGGAGCTAATCCTAGAGTCAGACTCACTGGAAAGGACTCCCACTAGTCATGGCGCCTCGCTTATAGATTTGACAATTGATGTTCAATGGATCTCCATCTCATCTTTGATTTCGATGCTGGCCAAATAGGCACACCCGACTAGTCGGGTGCTCTCCTAATGGTGGCATAACCATATGTGATGGGATCCCACTAACATCAAAAGTCAACTAAATAATAGGCGTCATCTAGCGGGATCCTAACCTCAAACAGTCGCTTGGACCGGAGGGGAAAGGCATCCCTCTGAAAACTGATAATCATATTATCTCATCGGGGTTCGATATGAAGCATAAAGAACTAATTAAAGAAAGCAACCATAAAAAACTGAATTAAGTTCAGGGTCCGACCCCTGAACCTAATTAGCACAGCGCAGGCCTCTAGCTTTCTTCGCAAGGTTCCTCGGTCCGGCTCCTCCGTCGCGCTTGCGAACACTTTGCCGGATCGTCTTCATCCTCCAGGGTTCCGCTTC
>CANTAL010000043.1:822500-857565 GCA_947650365.1 Chamaelirium japonicum
AGAGAGAGAGAGGGTTGGGATCTGAGTTGGACCATGTTCCTTGACCATATCATATGACATCCCTCTCATCAAAGAGAGTGAGAGAGGATTTATGACATCCCTCTCATCAAAGAGAGTGATAGGATTTAATGGAGAGAGGATTCAAGAAGGGGATGCCAACGAAATTTCTAAAGAACCCACGATAGGCTAGTAATTGAAGCGGCATGGAGAGAACATATGCATATATCCAGTGGTTCCTACATTGCCCTCTTGCATTGGAATGGTGTTTAATGAGGGTAAACTGATGCATGGCTTTCCATAATAGGTTTTTAAAGGGATATTCGGAAGGGAGAGAACATATGCATTGATCCAGTGGTCCCCACATAGCCCCTCTTGCATTGGAGTGGTGTTTAATGATGGTAAATCAATGCGTTGTTTTCCATAATAGGTTTTTAAAGAGATATTAAGAGAGAGAGAGAGAGAGAGAAAGAGAGAGAGAGAGAGATTCACACACGGAAAAAGGGATAAGCTCTCTTTAAAAGAGGTCCACATGTCACAACATAGGGAAAGAGAGCTCCGTTTTAAAGGGTGCATTTAATGGGGACTTGAATCCATCCAACATTGCATCCGATGGCTGGCTGTCTGAAGATGAACGGTCGGCCATTCCATTCTTAACCTATACAACTTTTCTTTCTCGGCATGCACTGTCTCCAGTTCTAAGACAAGAAGGCATAACAGTAGCATAGGTGTGCAATACTAACTTATCTAACCAAAAATCTCCCTCAAATAACCTAAATATCTTTGGCACTTGAGGCTTGGGCATATAGCCTCACATTAGATCCAAAGGTTGGTTGAGGAAGGACTACTAAGTTTAGATGTCTCTGACAGGTTGCCAACCTATGAATCATATCTTGAAGGCAAAATAATGAAAGAATTTTCCAAGCCAAGGGGAACATGGCCACTGATATGTTAGAGTTAGTTAACTCAAATGTATATGGGCCCATGAGCGTCCAAGCAATAGGTGGTTTTAAGTATTTTATCAAATTGTTAAGCTAAAATACTATCACTCTAATAAAGTCAAGAGCTCAAACGCAAAGAGTGTGACTTTACTAAGCATGGTACGCAACTATATCAAATGATTGACGACATGCTAAAAAGAAAAGGGGCACAAGTCAGGAGAGTGAGACTCAAGAGGGCCTCATAGTCATAGCAGCAGGCAGAGCCAAAGCCCGTGTGGCCTTGATAGCTTTGAGGGCATCCAATGCCTCAAACCATCCAGTGTAGTACTCTCCGTAGTCCCTCTTAATCTCTGCAACACGCCCGCGAAGACCAGCAACCTCCTGCTCCCTAGCAATGACGAATGACTGACTACTCACCCCCAGATCCTCGATCTGCTTTCAAAGCTCAGACTCATGCTCGTGCAAACTAACGACCTCTACCTCCCCTGCTTCAAGTTGAGTGGCTAGAGTCACGTCCTTCTTCTCAAGCTCGACGACTCGAGTCCTCAAAGCAGTAACCGACTTCTCCAGCTGCTCGTGCATGGCGATCTGAGACTGCAAAGTTGCAATAGTAACCGCCTGGTCCTCAAACTTGTTCGCATCGAGGGCTTTGTCCTTCTCGAAACCTTCTGCTCGAGTTCGCCACATCGCCACTGATCGCTTGTCTTTCTTGGACCCAACAGAAAGCTTCTTCACTATCCTCTCGGCAGACTTAGCATGTCCCAAGGCTACCTTGAGTTCCTTCTCGAGACTCTTGACGTTCCTGAAGAGGCCCCTGCGCCCACTATGGACCCCGATATCCAGAAGAGTTGACATCTAACTCAAAGGGTCAACAGATTAGCACAACCAAGTAAAAAGAGAAGGAGGGGAAAAATATGAGACACCCCATATCCTTGATACCATCCACCACCTTCGGGTGACGGGCCTTGTGCAATCCCAAATGGTTCCTATAGAAGGTCGTGAGCTCTGAGGCGGAGTGGGGGGACGAGTAGGCATATCTGACGCAGGCTCTCCAACGACGCCCTTAACCATAGCCTCATCTGGCCGAGGCACCGGCGTGTCCTGAGCCAAAAGTGCTACATCCAGCACCTGAGTATCCCCAACAGACACTTCAAACAAGCGGTACATTCAGGATGAAAAACTCAGAACTATTCGATAAAAACGGAAAGGGGCAAAGGAGAATACCGTCGACGACAATCGGATGTGAAACGTTGGCGCCCTCAACTTCAACATGGCCGACGGTCGCTTTCCCGGACAAGCAACCATCACCCCTCTGGGCATTAAGCTCTACCACCATCTCTCTCATCTAATCCGGGTGGAGTATCCTTCCAGATGGCAGGTCCAGAATCCACTGTTGCAACTGTCCTCGCAGGAGGAGTCGGGGGCGCACATGCTGCCAAGGCACCCACCTCAGCCAAGGGGTCACTGTTTCCCTTTGCTCTTCCAACTTTGATCTGCTCACTAGGCGCCTAGGTCTGTAGCTCAACGTAGTCGGCTGGCCATCGTCAATCACCTCTTCAAGGCTCATCTCAATCATGCGAGATCAAAGATCTCAAGAGGGAGAAATCACAACCAAAGCACTAGCGCTAGATGATCGAAGCTCGTCATCCCCATCCTCTCCACAGCCATCAAAACCCTCGAAGGATACGCCTCCATCTTCTTTGCTGTCGGCACCTACAGCTGCATCGCCTGCACCCCCCAAGGCGGCAACCCGAGGAGCAGGGACGTAGCCAGCTAAAGCAGCACATGCCTTCAAATTCTTTCCCGAGAGGCAAGAATATCGAACTCGTCGGTTCTAAATAATCCTCTCCACACCCACCTTGGGCCTGGGGGACCTTTTTCTTTTATTACATGCCACCTTGAATTCCCCAGAAAAAACACTCTGTGTGACCCACGCTGGCTCGATCAATCTGTGAATCAAATCGGCACAAGATGGATCATCAGGACCACGTGAGACCTGTGGGTGTAAAATCTGGCTAACGCCCGATAGTGGGACTCACAGCCCTACCTGGGGCCCACGCAGAAGACAGTGGGACCCACAGCCCTGCCTAGGGCCCACGCAGATGACAGTGGGACCCACATCCCAGCCCGAGGCCCACGAAGAAGATAGTGGAACCCGCAGCCCTGCTTGGGGCCCACATATGTCATCAGGGGTCTGGTAAATCCCTCGGATAATTGCCTAAACTCCTCATATTCTAAAGAATATTTCTTGGATATTCCTAAATCTGTATATATAGCGAATCTTGTAAAGAATCGAGATTCAATCTTGAGACTAAAATTCATTATTCCCAACTCCACTTTCTATTTTCTAGAGCTCTCTGAGCCTTCTGGTCTTCAGACTCTCAAGTCCTCTCCACCCTCTGTCTACTTGTAAGAAGCACTTCTCGGCTTGTCGAGAGTAACTCGACTTTCTCAGAGTTAGTGGATTCAAAGGTTGCGTCTTACCACACTGAGACGTAGGCTCTGGCCGAACTTCGTCACCATATTTTGTGTCAATTCTCTCTCTCTCTCTCTCTCTCTCTCTCTCTCTCTCTTTCTCTCTTTTTCTATCTCTTTTTCTATTACAACAGTGTTTGAGTGACAGCTCAGCTCTCCACAGCGTGCCACACCTCGAAGATTCAAACCTTCAATTGACTGTTGGTGGGGGGTTATGTACAGCGGCCGAAATCCTCCCCCACAAGACCTCTTGCTCAAAATCAGAAAGTACTACCCATTTCCTAGCATCCTAAGGCGAGAGTAGTCCAACCGACCTTTGTGGTTAATCCGTACTGGCGAATGGGCGAACTCCAACCAAAGGTTGGTACCAATAGTGAGCCTCCTGAAGATTTTATCAAGCTTTTTGCATCTAGCAGCCGTCCACGCTCGTTCGCCCCTAGGATGATACCACCAAACCATTGAGTCAATCGCTACCGCAAGCGTGTCAACGACCTTGATCACCGGAGACCAAGCATCAGTAACGAACAGGGGGTACATTCTGTAATACCTATCCGATGACTCCAAGACCTGTATAGGATGACAGCCAGCTGAGCACCTCTGAAGGTTGAACAATTGAGACTTTGAAACTTTCTTCCACTGATAGTGGTAAAAGAAGTATCCTAGCTCAATCCTCGGTAGCTCACAATCTAGAATTAGATAATAGCAAGCCCTCGCCTCTTCACGGTTGTCAAACATGACACGGCAAAAGGCATATATCACATTTCATGTGTTGTAGTGGCATGTTGTAAGTTCTCACTTCGGGCCCCTATCTCTCTCTCACTAAGTATATGACCAATTGCACAAACATTGATTCAGGTACTGCGATACGAAAGTCCTGATATTTGTGCAAAAACTAGGCGCTCGGTTCTGTCGACTGTAGGATAGAAACATATAAGGTTTCAACCACACATCCAAAAATTAAAGAGCGATAGCACACAAAATATTTTTTACATGGAAACCCCGAAGAGAAAAACCACGGTGATTTGGCACTAGGTCAAGACAATCCACTATAGAACTTGGCGTTTACATATGTTTTCAACCATATATCGCTCAGACAAACTCGGTGCTTCCACAGTCGCTCGTTTCAAAACTACTACTGCCCTTCCCGCACAGCCCGTCACCTATTCTCCATATGCTCCCTGCTGCAACCCTTATATCGGACACACCGATAACGATGAATCTTACTTGCGTCGCTTCTATCAATGGAATCCTTACAGTTGATGGCTCAAACAAACACCAATCGACCTATCTCATTGGATGCACCATCGAGTAGGGACCTGGAGCCTATGGACGCTTCCTAGCTCACTTCAAAGGGATCACATCGACCTCCAGACCTAAGAGATCACACCAACCTATAATAGATATCAAAGGGATCACACTGACCTCCAGACTGAAGTATAGCACCAACCTCCGGTAGATATATGAAGGAATGACACCGATCTTCGGAAAATAGCCGAGGGGATTGCACCAACCCACGAACCAAAGGGATCACAATAGCCTTTGGTAAATGGCTACCATCCAATCACAACTCTCAATCGACAGGTTCAATTGAAACCATGAGGGAGGAAGAGATTTCTCAAACCAATAGGTAGGAGGGAATTGGGTTCATCAAATCTCTAATGAATCAAAAAGCCCCCAAAACCCAAGATTAATCAAATCAAATCGCTACCTAAAGGGAAGGAAAGAAGACTTATTGAATTTCAGGTTTTTCCTTTCCAAGAGCTCTTGGCTACAAAAGAGGCTCAAATATCCTTACCCTAATGAGACAACATGCCTATTTTATATATAGGGTACGTCCCCGATTGGTAGCCATTGGATCTGACCACCAACGATTAAGACAACCTAAATACGAAAAAAGCAAACTGGACCCGCATCCATAAAATCATTCAAACGAGTGGTCAAGTGTTCGAACCACTTAGACCATGTCCGAACCCTCGTCCAGATGGCAGTCATAAAAGTTTGGCGTTAGTCTTAGCCGTCCGAATGATTATCCAGACGATCAGTGGCCGAACTGCTTGCTTGTTCGGACAGCATTGAGTAGTTCGAATCTAAGCTTGAGCATCCTAATAATCGTCCGAACCCCTAAGAGAACCCGCCCGAACAAGGGTTCAAACCCCTAAGGCAGATTCTAAACACTTAAAATATTTCTAACTATTTGGCCATGACAGGTCAATTCCGAGAACCTGATGAAGTCCGATACAATCCAAAAACCCTGTGAAGCAAAGAAACAATATAATAAGTGGTCTTCGATGTAAATCATTTTAAAAGCTGATTGGACTTCGGAAAATATAAAACACTTGGATTTGTGAAATTGAACATAAATCTGAACTGATTCGCAAAGATCCCAATTTTCTATATCCTACCTATCTCACCGATCAATCTTTCTAGCTGTATAGCTTTGGAGATGTCCGAGTAAGGTATTTGGGTCTTCATGAAGCACTATATTGCACTTGAACTTCTTAAATGACTATGGAGCATGGTCAAGACCTAGACTCATAGGACTTTACACAACCTCATTGAAAGGGACTTGTGCACACAAATTAAATGTCAAACGATAATGTATCATAAAACGGTAACACATGCAACTTCTACAGGTCACCCACACCCATGATCGATGGGTGCCTTCCAATGAGTCAGATTAGTCAAGAACTAAACACAAACCAGGTGGTCAGCTGTTGGGCTGTTGTCTGGTTCGGATGCTAGGATAGCACCTGAGGTGCGTGGCAACAAGTTAACAAGTCATAGAACCTCGTTAAGTAAACACTTGGGGTCTGGCAGTTCTCCCTACCACCTGAATTAATTTATGATACCAATATTTGAAGGGAAGCGAGTTACCATACTAAGTAGATATGAACATGGATTTACAGGGGAGTAAACTAAATCTGGGAGGAGTGGAGTACAGCCTGCGTCGTGCTCTGAGTAGCTAGCCAAGTAGGTTAATCGGCCTGATTAATTTGGTGGAAGGCTAGAATATAATCTAGGCATACTAGCTTAAGTTTGATTGGAGCCATAAGTCCTGAGTTCTAACAGTTCCACTGAAATGACCCCAAACCCTAATCCAATAGCCCTCTACTATATAAAGGGGGTAGGGCATCTTGGTACGAAATACCTCAGACGAGGTCTCGATCAGCCGCCTTACGCTCGCGGAAGCGAACTAGGGTTTTTGGATCTCCGACAATCCGAAGAGAAGGAACGAATCCACCAAGAACGATCCAAGAATCACAGAGAAAATAGAGCAGAGAAACAATCCACACGACACAAAGAGATTTGATCACGCAGTTCGAAAATCCATACCTCTACGGGTGTCAGTCACCGCCCTTGGAGCTATGTAATTAGATCTTGGAGTTTACAACTCTCTTCTTCTTCCTCGCTCCACCGGATCTCAAGAAGACCAGTCTCCTATCTTGATCCCCTGATCTTCTTCGTCTCTCGAACGCAAGTGAGAAGCCCGAAGGAAGAACATAAAATAAGCTGTCAAACATAATGACAACCTCTAACAAAACCTAGAGTGAAAAATCCTATTTAAAGCCTCACAAAATCGTGCAAACGCGAGTCCAACCCAGGCACGTTTTGTGTCTGGCACCCAGGGCGCCGCCAAGGGTGCCAACCTGGAGCCCCCCGAAACCCGTCGCGAAGTAGGCGCTAAGGGCACCGCACTGTGGGCGCCTAGGGCGCAACCCGAGAGGGTGGCGCCCTCAGGGGACTGGTCTCCTCACAGTTGGTGCCCAGGGCACCAACCTTCTGAAAGGCATGCACAGAGCCTTTTGCTCTGAGCCTTCTTTCGCATTCGTCTTTGCCGAAACTGAGCCAAACTCCACCAGGTGAACTTTCGGCCAATGCTCCCATTCCAGCAAACCTTGACCTTGGTGAGTCTCAACTTACCTCTAACGCACCTCAGGTGGCGAGGTGCTCTCTACTGAGCTAGCAGGAGATAAGTTGGAGCAAGCTTAAGCAATGCTCAAACTTCTCCCTGGTGACTGGCTTCGTGAGAAAATCTGAAGCATTCTCATCCGTGTTAGCTCCTAGACTGCAATGTCTTCTTCATAGAGGTTCCTTCTGAAATAACACGTACAGATCCCTCTACAGAGGGGCTGGAGGAGGTCGGACCAAACCATGACAGTCACGTAACCTATCACTACCTCCTACAATCGCCATAGTCCGAAGGCATTGGGCCAGAGTCTTGTAGATTAAAATTGTCTTGAGTTAATGTTCTCTCCTTACCCTAGAAGATTACTGATTTACATGCATGCATGGTGATTAGATGTCGGGTGATTCTCTCTCTCTCTCTCTCTCTCTCTCTTTCTCTCTCTCTCTCTCTCTCTCTCTCTCTCTCTCTTTATGTGTGTGTGTGTGTGTGTAATCTATTTAGAATAGGGTTTCTGTGTGATATAGGGAATAAGCATACAAGGCTTGCATGAAGAATTTATACTACAACACACACAGTCAGCCGCACAACCCAATTCCTCTGATATCCCACTCCCCAATGTATCGGATTCTAGATAGGTGACAAGGTCCTATTTGAGGACTTATAGGAGTCCTAGAGATACCTGCATTGATGGAATATGCCATTTCTAGCTATATATGGACTTAAGAATCTGAGACCCTCTCGTAGAGGAGTACCCATTCAAGATTTCATTGGATTCGTTTTTCCGAACTCGGAATTCCTCTCTCAAACACAAAGGAGTCCTACTTAACGAGTGTTTATAGACCCTTAAATACTTAGAGCTAGGTTTCTTTCCCTGTAAAGGCTACAAAAAAGAATTATATTATATTTATAAGAGGAGGATGAAGATCTCCTAACAAGGTATACTATTTTAGGTAACAACGTGAAGATATCTATGGGGTAATTATTCTTTCACGTTCATAGTTTGTTTCAATTGTTGACTGAGAATTTACTTGCTTTATTTTTTCTTCTTCCTATAATGATTATTTTCTCCTTAAATCCTCGAGCTTTTTAATAGTTTTTGGATTTTGTCGACATATTGGCACTCAATGTTAATATTCAAATCAAGGCACATCAAGAAGCATTAGGTGACACGAGATGGTTTATGGAAAAAAATGCAAGAAATACATTAGTTTCAGGTATACAGTTATATAGACTAATCCTTATTTTTTGGGGTTATTTTGACTTTGCCCCCCAAATTTTGCCTTGAATTAGACTTTACCCCCCATATTTTCATTAATTAGACTTTACCCCCAAATCTAACTGTTCCGTCGGCTCACCCTCCAAAACTTTATTTCTTTTCCGTCAGCTCACCCTTTCTCTTAGATGGTGAGCTGACGAAACAGTTAGTTTTGGGGGGTAAAGTCTAATTAATGAAAAATGGGGGGTAAAGTCTAATTCAAGGCAAAATTTGGGGGCAAAGTCAAAATAACCCTAATTTTTTACCATATATATATATATATATATATATATATATATATATATATATATATATATATATATATATATATATATATATATATATATATATATATATATATATATATATATATATATATATATATATATATATAAATGAGTTCCTATGACATGTCATAGGGAGTACCCTATGACATATGGTGAGTTAGTAACCCTAGAATATTTAGAATGTTCTGAATTTTTATGAGGATGATCACCCTATATTAGATAGGACCCCCGCAAAACTTCGGCTCATTCTAAAACTTCTAGAGGCATCAAATATGATTTTCAATTTAACGGTTAAAATGGATGGCAGATAAAGCTTCTAGCATTTGATGCCCCAACAAGTTTTAGAATGCTTTGATTTTTTATGGACATTCTATCTAAGGTAAGGTGATCATCCTCAAAAAAATTCAGCACATTCTAAACATTCTAGCATTACTAATTCACCATATGTCATAGGGTACTCCCTATGACATGTCATAGGAACCCAGCCCTCTATAGAGAGAGAGAGAGATAGAGGGAGTGAGAGAGAGAGGAATGCTTAGGTGCGGTCTGCGATCTGCAGCCGTCTGATGCACCCGTCGTGTGCATCGGACGGCTATATATATATATATATATATATATATATATAGAGAGAGAGAGAGAGAGAGAGACAGAGAGAGAGATAGAGAGAGATAGAGAGAGGAATGCTTAGGGTACGGTCTGCGGTCCACGGTCCGTAGTCGTCCGATGCACTGGCCGCGTTCATCTGATTTTTTGCAAGTGATTCATGGATAAATTATGATGGTCAAACCCTTATTTGCACCAAATAGTGATTCAGATTTAAGCTAAACAGTTAGTTCATTAGGTTGCAAATGTAATTTGCGTCTCTAATCATGTGCACTCTAAAAAGGAACATAATGGGCATCATAGGCTAAATGACATTGTCTATATCTATTATTATTTATGACTGACTCAAAGAAAATTTTATTTCAATAAGAAGTGAATTTTTTGATGTCATTATAACTATACTTTTTAACATCTTCTTGTACATATATTTTTAAGAAAGGTGGATTTATATCATTTCTCCTATTTTCTCTAAAGAACAACAATTTGGTTAGACATTGGGTGGTGGAAAACGATCCACAAGTAGAAGTTGAAGAGCTGATAGATGATCAATATGACAGACCTAACCCAAATATCAACATCATGATTAATTAACACTCAGGCAGGACTTACATGTGTCGGGATACACTTTGCACCCTCCACCCTCGATCCCTGAGGCTCCTAGGTCCTTATCTTGATAGATCCATATTTATGTCTAGCATGTGATGGATCACTCTCTCCCCTCCTTCGACTGATCTGGGAATGCACCCGCCTGCTCGAGGGCTAGGGTGTGCCATGCGCCTCACAATTTTACTGCATCTACACCAACCACGTCTTGGTACCCGGTGCGCTCCTTCCTTGTCGATGATAAACTCACCTCGTTCGACTCCACTGCGAGTGTCTATTACATAGAGCTTTATCGACAACAGCGTTACTTCGCTGGCGAATTCATCTTAGGTATGGTTGTTGTCCCTCGTGCGAGGATCTTGAGAAGGATATCGAACATGTGTTCTGGTCATGCCCGAAGGCTCTGGAGTATTGGAGGTAGGTGCATTGATGTACATGTGTAGATTTTTATCAAGTGGATTTGTTAAACCTGGGTACCTGTGCAACGAGGAGGGGGTTGATGCCGATGCAAGGTGAAATGGTTGTCGTGGCTATGTGGCTATTGTGGAAGGCACACTGTGGGAAATTATTCCGATAAGAAGCTATGGATTAATAGCCACGTACAGATTTCTTAATTTATGCAGGCCACGGTGGGTAGGAACCAAGAGCTGAGCGCACAATCTGGGGTGCAATATATTGTCTAAATTGATGGTTCCTTTACATTGGTTGACGAGCTTGCCAGTGGGGCATGGGTTGTGGAAATAACTACTGGACGATTGTGTGTTGCGGGGCCTTTTATGTGTAGGGTGAGCTCTCTGCTCTTGGTAGAGATTTGAGAGATAAAGGTTGCTATGGAGGAATTAGATCCGCGAAAGCTAACCAAGGTGGTGATATTCACGGATGCCGCTAGAGCTCGTGATGCTCTGGTACTAGGGAGGGAATGTGAGGGCCCTATGGGTTCTCTCCTCATGGAGTGTCAGCTTGTTTGGGGAAGGATCCTTGTGGTTACAGTGCGGTGGATATCCAGGACGGCTAACAGTGTCTTCCATTGGCTTGCAAATACGTCCCGAGTGAAGGAACTCGATATGTACTGGAAATCTGATTTTCCTTCGGATCTCTCCATCCTTGTGGTTGAGGATATGCACATTGTAATGTTACGACCACAGTCCCATGTACCAAAAAAAAAAAGGTCTAATCCTTTGGCCATTACTGCTAAGTGGTAAACTCCAGGTCATTCCTAATCCACTTAGACTAAAAAAATCTCTTCCACTTATAATCATTATGTAGGGATTTTCAGATCGAGGAGCTTACCGGAGAGGGAGAGGGAGGCCGGAGGAGGAGCTTCGCCCGCGAAGGGGAGGTTGCCGATCGGTGGCGCTCGGAATGGTAGGGGAGGGTGAACGGAAGCATGAGGGACGGGAGGGGAGGGTGGCTGGAGGCGCGAGGGATGGGAGGGGAGGGTGGCCGGAGGTGCGAGGGAGGGGAGGGGTGGCTGGCCGGAGGCACGCGAGGGAGGATAGGAACGCCGGGGAAGGGGGGGGGGGGAGGGGGAATTAGATAATTGCGCGAAACAGAAAGGGGATCGGGGATCAGTTTTATAAAATCGCAGTCATTTTACCGACGGACTATATGTCCGTCGGTATAATATTTATACCGACGGCTATTATCTCTTCCGTCGGTAAAAAGTAGTTTTATTACCGACGGTTACTTATAGTCCGTCGGTTTAAATATTATACCGACGGATATTTATTTCTGTTGGTAAATAAAACAGTAAAAAAAAATAAAAATTTACATATTACTATTACCGACGGAAGGAATATATACCATCGGTAAAATAAACTTTTACCGACGGATACATATAGTACCGTCGGTATATTATTTATGTCGACGGATATTTATTTACCGTCGATAATATTAAACAAAAAAAATTCGTATAATTTTAAATAACTTATGCCGACGAATTAACTTTGTTCCGTCGGCATTAAAATATTTATACCGACGGTAATTAATATTACCGTCGGCAATAAACCTCCTTTTTGTAGTGAGCATGATATATAATGACCAAGCTTTCTTATGTCAAAATATTGAATTATCAGTCCCATATCAGTAATGGGAGCGGATATCATTATCTTCATATACCAGATGTGCTCTCCTCTCTCCATAAGGCCGGCCTTTTGGGCACTTCGGGTGTTGTCACATGGTATCAGAGCTAGGTCCGCTCCGGGAGCGGATCTTGAGTAGCCCCGCTGCACCCGCTGATCATCTCTCCGTGTGCGGGTAGGTCTCCGTTGAAATGTGCTATGCGTGCGGGCGGGTGTTGAGCGCTAACGTTAGTCCCACATCAGTAATGGGAGCGGAGATTATATCTGTTGTGCTCTCCTCTTTTCATAAGGTAGGTGTTTTGGAGCACTCCGAGTGTTGTCACAAGTTATAAAGTTTAAACACAAAATCCTTTAATTATGCTAAAGTTAGAAACTTATTAGTATTGTAGGTCTATATATATTATTGCCCCCTAATCTTGGTTGTCCATGTCAATCTTGATCGCAGGAGACAGCCTACCTCTAGTCCACCACTAGAACACTCTCCACTATAATAATTCCATAAGAGATAAGATATCCCAGTTGCCTATCTTTTTTGACGGTCATACCTACAACTATCTCAATGAGTGTCACCATCTCGAGTGCCTTCATCCTGCCATCTAATGGCCTCCACCAGATGGGTTCTTGCTCGCTTTCCCTGATTTCCTTTCAAGTAAATTTTGTGTCACCCCAGTCAAGCACAAGCAAGATTACTCAAAGAATTCAAGTAAAAAGTTTCAAGGTCTACTGGTCGAGCGTCATTCAAGATACTCAAGAGTTTATTAGAAATTGACAAAAATTTCTATCTGAAGCAATCAACCAAGTGTTCCTAAAATATATCGAATCTGAGCAGATCAGATTATGTTTCATAGTTGTTTTTGGTATTTAGGGCATGGTTTGTGTCTTTATCGAATCCGAACGGATCAGATTAAGTTTTTTCAGACTTTTTTCTTCAATATTTTGGATTTGGTTTGGATCTTTATCGAATCCGAGCGGATCAAATTATGTTTAACACTTGTTTTTCTTATTTTGGACTTGGTTGGTTTGTTCTTTATCGTATCTGAGTGGATCAGATTTATTTTCGGACTTAATTTGCGTATGACAGACTTGGTTTTTGTCTTTATCGAATCCAAGTGGATCAGATTAAGTTTTGGGGTGATTTTTTTTCATATATTTTGAACTTATGTTTTTGAATTTTAGACTTAGTTTGTGTCTTTATCGAATCCGAGTGGATCAGATTTAGTTTTAGACTTAATTTCTGTATTTCGGACTTTCTTTGGGTCTTTATCAAATTTGTGCAGATCAAATTACATTTAGGATTCTTTTGTATTTCGGACTTGCTTTGGGTCTATCGAATCTGTGCGGATCAGATTACATTTAGGATTTTTTTTGTATTTCAGACTTGGTTTGCGTCTTGATTGAATCTAAGAGGATCAGATTAAGTTTTGAACTCCCCCCCCCCCCCCCCCATATTTTGGACTTATTTTATGTATTTTAGACTTGGTTTGCATCTTTATTGAATATGAGCGGATCAGATTAAGTTTCAGACTTAATTTTCATATTTTGAACTTATTTTGGGTCTTTATCGAATCCGAACGGATTAGATTATTTTTAGGACTTGTTTTTTTTTTATTTCAGTCTTTGTTTGGGTCTTTTATCGAATCCGAACGGATCAGATTAATTTCGGCCTTGTTTTTCGTGTTTTAGACTTGAATTGCGTCTTTATCAAATCCAAGCGGATTAGATTAAGTGGCGAACTTGTTTTCATATTTCAAACTTGGTTTGCGTCTTTATCGAATCCTAGTGGATCAGATTTAGTTTAGGACTTGGTTTTCGTATTTCGGACGTGGTTTGAGTCTTTATCGAATCCGAGCGGATCAGTTTAAGTGTAGAACTTGTTTTTTGTATTTCGGACTTGTTTTGGGTTTTTATGTATCATTTTCATCACTCTCATCTTAGTCCTGTAAAGATTGGTCTCGAACCGATGCGCACCCCATATATGAACCGAACCCAAATGCTCTGACCCATTTTCCTGCCCCATCGTCTGCCCCACAAATCACAAACTTCCGATGCACGCATACTCGATCAATGCATCGCACTCAGCCCCAACTGGCAGGTAAAGAAGACCCAGCGACATAGGCACCATCTTGTACCTTATCACTACCGTCTCTTTGCTTGCTGGTTGGGGTGAGTGCGATGCACCGATCGGGTATGGTCGCAACGGACGACTGTGACTTAGGGGGCAGAAAAATGGGACAAAATATTTGAATTCATAAGAGCCATCAGCCGCCATATATGTCTCTACGTACGTTTCAAGTATATTTAATCTGGTCGTCGTCGCCCCCGGGCAAGGAGAATATCGGAGGTTCAAAGAGGCGAGCACCTTCGACGAAAGGATGCGGCGACAAGTACAACCCTTACATCCGATCATCGATCGAGGAGATCATCGAAACTCCCCCCACGTGCTATTCTATGTTAGGTCGATCAATCAGTGAACCAGAGCCAGCAACAACAATGGTAGGAAAATGATTCGATCGTGCCGATTGGCTGCGACGTGAAGGACGAAGATCAGTTCGATAAACTTTATGTTCGATCGCTTTGATGTCATCATCTTTGATTAGACGTCATCTACGTCGGCTGCTGAAGACGATGGGGAGACGCAGGGGTGGAGATCGAGGACAAAGACAATCATGCACGCCCAAGGCCAGCTGTATGGCAGTAACGACAGTGAAGGGATGGCAGTGCAGAGCTCAGGTGATGATATGAGCACGGGGACTCGGTCGTGTCACGTAATGAAGGTGGGTCGTCCATGCCCCCCCCCCCCCTCTTCAGTGAAGCCCCCCTCTTCAGTGAAGCCCTTCTGCTGGGAGGGACAGCGACCCCTTCGAGGAGGAGGTGGAGGGTGGCGTGCCCATGTGAGGTCCCCCCTCGATCCGTTGTTGGGTCATGGCTCAGAGATTTGATGCGAGAACCCATTCAAAGCCATGCCTGATGCATCCCCCCCCCCCCCCCCCCCCCCCCCTCACCCCTTTCAAATAATGGGTGAGTGGGCTCCGGGAAAGGGCACCCCAACTCAAAGGGGAGGATGGCCATGGGTCCTGGTAGGTGTAGGTCGCCTGGCCTTTTCAGCCATGGCCCTACGTCTTTGATGGGGCCTTTAACCCATGCACTGTCCCCTGTGTTTGGTTTTGATTGGATTACTAGGTGTCCCAAGATACGACTCTCTCTCTCTCTCCTCTATCTCTCTCTCTCTCTCTCTCTAGGTGTCCCAAGATACACACACACTCACTCACTCTCTCTCTCTCTCTCTCTCTCTCTCTCTCTCTCTCTCTCATGCAGGGGTAGCAATGAGTCGGGTTCAGATCGGGCTCAAGGGAAAAACACCCAATCCAAACCCGATGAGTTTTATAAAAGGGTCAAAAACGTAAAGCCAAATCCAACTTGCCTAAAAAATGGGTTGATCCGATCCGATCCGATCCGACCCGTTAACCCGTTTAGTAAATGGACTGGGTTGGTTGGCTTGAGTTGGATGAGCAGAACGAATTAATATAAACCAGTCAGGTTTGATCAGATTGGGTCGGGTCACCACCCATTTGGTAATCAGGTCAAGTCGGGGTATAAGTATAAACCAAAACCCGACCCAGTCCCATGTTGGAGGGGTTTCTTGTACGAATCCCGATGTAGACACCGTGGGACGAACTTTCCATCAAGGCTGTTGTGCCCTGTTTGTGTCGTGCGAATCCTGACCATTGATGCCCTGTTCACGGGATTATGAAATTAATAAATAGTTGTTGTTGTCTCATCTATTTCAATTTCGGACGTCTTTGAGCCCTTGCTCTAGCACCCTGTCCTCTAACCGCCTAGCTAGTCCAATAAAAAAAAAAGGGGGGGGGGGGACTTAGCAGTTGGTCCTCCACATATGACTCATTTTAGCGCTAAGGACGCTCAACATATTGTTTAAACTGGGGTCCCTCCGCAAATACAGGAACAACTTCAATAATTTTTAACTGTTTCACTGTTTTAAAAAGCCCATTTATATCCATCAGATTTCGGTCAAATTATAAATCTTACCATCAACTGAAATTCAAATGTACAGATACATTGTAGTGAACATGACTATTTTTTTTAGAATTTTAATATTTGCTACAGTGAAATCACTATAGCATTTTTTTAAAAGTTCTATAAAATTTTTATATTTTTTACTACAGTGATTTTACTGTAGCAAATGTTACTATTTATTTTTAAAATTTTATTATTTGCTACAGTGAAATCACTGTAACTATTTTTTTAAAAAAAAAAACTTGATATTAAAATTTATATTTTTTTGTTACAGAGAAATTATTGTAGCAATGTTACTCTTTATAAAGAGTAACATTTCAAATAATAAAGAGTAACATTTACTATATTGAAATCAATGTAGCATTTTTTTTAATAAATCTTTATATACATCGAAATCACTGTAGCAAATGGTACTCTTTATTACCGAAACGTTACTCTTTATAAAGAGTAACATTTCGATAATGAAGAGTACATTTGCTACAGTGAAATCACTGTAGCAATTATTTTTTGCTTTGAAATCATTTGTAGCAAATGTTACTCTTCATTATCGAAATGTTACTCTTTATAAAGAGTAACATTTCGGTAATGAAGAGTAACGTACATTTGCTACAGTGAAATCACTATAGCAATTTTTTTTTTTGATAAATCTTGTTAAAAAAAAAAATCGAATCACTGTTGCATTTTTTTTTTTGGACGGTGAATGAAATTTTGTACATGAAGGAAGGAATAAGAAAGATTATTTTTGTGTTTTTTCAAGAGTTTGTTACACATATCTGATCCGCTGCAGATGCCCCACATGCTTTTTAAAATGGCTAAATATTTTTAAATTCGTAATCATAAGGACCACAGCTATAAACAACAGTTTCAATATCTTTACACTAAACCAATCTGTTTTAGAAGGACCTAAGACACATTATCCGAAAAAAAAAATATTCATACCCCATAAATCTGTAATTAACCCCCATTTCCAACAAACTTGAACACACCCCATTTTTTTTTTTCATACCCCATTCCTATTCCAAAAATACCCTTCCACCTTACACCCCACCTTCAATACACCCCAGTTAAATGGCCCACCCCAACTTGATTATACCCCAATCAAACACATACCCACTTAAATATACCCTAATTATATGCACTCTTGAATACACCCTACTCTTAAATAAACCCCATGCAGTTGGTTGGTACTTGAAGACACAAGTAGGGCTGCAACTTGGGCGCGCCAACCCGAACCCAACCCGAATTTGGGCGGGCTAACCCGAGCCCAACCAGAATTATTTCTCCTCTACCATATTGAAGCCGGTCAACCCACCCCGCACAAACCGATCAACCCGGCCACCCCGACGGGTTGGGTTTGGGTTAAGGAAGTTCAAAAAGACCTTGGGCTGGGCTGGGTTGGGTTGGGGGTACAATAGACCTTGAGTTAAGGCTTTGGGGTTTGGGTAAAAAAAAAAAGGGCATTGTTGGTATTAAAGGATTGTTGAGTAAGATATTGAGTAACGGGAGGGAGCCGGGGGCTAATTACAGATTTTTGGGGTACGAATAAAATTTCCCAAAAAAAATCCTACAAAGTAGCACTAGCTTCTTGAGCCGACAATATGGAAGGACTAAATTAAGGTGCGAGGGACTGCTGAGTACTGACCAATTAAAGTTCTTTAAAATTTTAAATTCATGGACTCAAAAAAAAATTTCACCTGCCATAACTTTCAAAGTCACTTTCATCTGCATTAACTGCTTGCCAACCCTCGCAGAGTTCTTCAATTGAGAGGCCAGTGATTGTGATTAAGTGAATCACCTTCTATTAGGGCTGCAACTTGATGAATATATTGAAGAACCCAACCCGACTTTGGGTTGGGTTTGGGGTCATTTTACAAAGGTCGGGTTGGGTTCGGGTTGAAAAAAGTCCACTCGACCTAAATTTGGGTTGGGCTCGGGCACAGTGGTAACCCCAGTTGAGTATAATAAGTCATCTTAGGGGGTGTTTGGCATGTAGAACAACTGTTCAGCTTAAACCGCACCCCAGCAAAGGGCATTTCAGTCAACTGCATTTTCTAGTATAAATTGAGGGTTCAATGTTTTGGACGTTTTGGTTGGCAGAGAAATGCACGGAACAAAAAAAAATCGTTCCCAAATCTTCGATCTTATGGCACAAAACTAGCTATTAGTAATAGAAATGGATGGTTCCAGATTGATGCAAAACACCCCCTTAGGGGCTGTTAGGCATGCGGAACAGCCATTCCGGTTAAATCTCATCCGGAAGAGGGTATTCCGGATATTTAACATTTCTAGTGTAAATCGGTGGCTCAGCAGACCGGTTGACAGAGAAATGCACCGAACGAAAATTTTTCGTTCCCGTTCCTTCGTCTCAGCGGGTCTCAGCGGCACAAAACCGATCGCTAGTTTTTAAACAAGGGCTTTAAAGGTGAGAAACGACACTTCCGGATTGACGCCAAACACCCCCCTTATATGCCCCACGAATCTTGCTTGGAGCTTGCCTGGATCCTATTCTTAAAAAAATGGAGCGATAAATCATCAGAAGGTGGAGGTAAGAGGCACTTTAATTGGTAAGGATTAAGAAAAAGTAAAAAAAAAAAAATCCTGATAGTTTGTTCTTCAAAATTTAAAACTTTGGACAAGTAATACAATAAGCATTATTTGAACTAGCACAACCCGACCCATCCACTAATTTGCACTAACCTGGGTTTAAACTGAGTTTGAAAACTTCTTCTAGAAATGGGATCAGGTTAGTCAGCATGAGTTTGTTGTGCGGAATAACCAATGAACTGGGAGAGTTATAAGTCATACATGTCATTACATATGAATGCGATTCATGCGTAGTGGGCTAGATCATAAATAACAATTTTTGGTGACCGTACACCATGTTCAGACATTCCGATCGGTAGAACTTCGTTATGCCTCCATGCTCCGGTCTAGCGCCCATCGATGCTCGCTGCAACACCAACAGCAAGTGCTACGGAATCACCGCTTGCCAACGGTGCTCAAATACCATACACCAGTTGGATCCTCCATCAACCATCCATTGGCTCCTCTATAAGGCCCACCCGTCGGTGCTCAGACAAGTCATCGATCGCTGATGACTTCATGCCCCATCGATGCATGCACTCGCCCTCGATCTGGCACCAGCACAAGACAGTGCGCCATCGCGTTCCACAGACCATCCCCCAGATGACTAACGAAAGCCCCCAACTTGGACATATTCTGCCGTGATCCATCGGTCTCGATCCATCCCTGATCAGGGTGACTAACACAAGCCTCCCAACATGGGCACATTTCGAGATTGATCCGTTGATGTCGTTGAACCGGCCTTCAAGGAGACTAGCACAAGCCTCCTCCATCAAGGCCCTCATCGTCAACACCGAACCACGAGCCAATTGTCGGGATGGAGAGGTGCAAGGCAACTACCTCTCCCCCGACCTTCGGGCTTAGGGGTGTTCATGGTTCGGGTTGGTTCGGTTTTTTGATAAATTTGGAACCGAACCAAAGTTGATCGGTTCTCTAGAAAATGGAACCGAACCAAACCATTTCTTAGTAAAAACCGAACCAAACCAAACCGGAAAAGTTCGGTTTGGTTCGGTTCGGTTCTGCGGGTCTTTTAAATCGCTCGTCATCACACCGTGAGGCGTGAATGGTTGAGCCGCTGAGTTGGTTCAGATTTTATTTTTAAGCCTTTAACCTTGGGTGCTACTATTTGCCCCTATAGAATTATTAGTAATATCCTTAATTTTTCACTTTGAGATATTTCATAAGTTGGGATTTGGGGGTGCTAGTAATTATATGGGTAACACCCTTCACTTTTTAGTTTCATCACACCGTTGATTACTTGAAAGTTTTGAATGCACCGAATGGTGGTAATTGGGGCCACCACCATGTAATGTACAATATTAGTGAGATTATACACTGTATAGTAGTAACTACTAAGGTTATAGTACCCATGGTTCGGGTTGGGTTGGTTCGGGTTAAAAAACTCACAACCCAGAACCGAACCGACCATAGCGGGTTTTTTTTTTTTGGAACCGAACCAAACCGAACGGTCAAAAATACCCGAGCCAAACCGAATCAAATAGACCGGTTTGGTTCGGTTTGGCGGGTCAACCCGAACCGATGAACACCCCTATTCGGGCTTACTGCCAGCATTTCGCTCAGGTCACCCATAGTTCACCCTGGGTGCTGAAACTGCCGCCCTCTGTTCGCCCATATCATCGATGATTCACCCAAGTCGTCGTTTGTTCCAGCAACACCTTGCTTTGGCTCTGAGGCGGATGCCATTAGGGGTGGCAATGGGTCGGGTCGTGTCGTGTTCGTGTCGTGTCTAGTCGGGTTCGTGTCCAAAAACCGCAGACCCAGATCCGACCCGTTTAACTAATCGTGTCTAGATCCTAAACCTGTACCCGACCCGTCAATAAACGGGTAGACCCGATAAGACCCCGTAAGACCCGTTTATCACCCGGACTATTCAGTTGACCCGATCCGACCCAATCCGACTCGACCCGACCTGACCCGAAAGACCCACTGGTATTATATATTATAGTATCGGATTGCGGGTAGACCTGACTCGACACGACCCGTTGAATACTAAACGGGTCTTCCCGGGTCTACCATGTCCAGACCCTAAACCCGGACCCGACCCGTTTATTAAACGGGTCTATCGTGTCGACCCGTTTACAACCCGAACCCGTTTAGCCCTGACCCAGACCCGCTAACTTCGTGTCGGGTCTGCCGTGTCGGGTCCGAAATTGCCAGCCCTAGATGCCATAGCTTCGATCTCCCCGATTGCCTCCCGGCCACGGGCCTTCAAGCCTTTGCTCGATCTCTGGTAGTCGCGCGCACCCGCGACTCCCGTACTCCGGTGCGCACCTTCCTTTATAGGGACTCAAAGGGGGGTTGCTTTTCCTTCCCAAAAAACTAACTCCTATTCGCTAGGTTGCAACGCTCGCGCGCTAGGTTTTCCTAACAGATCGCGTGCAGATCATGGGCTGCCAAATCCAACTGGGTTGAAGGTCGGATTGGGTCGGGTTGGGTTGGGTTGGGTTGGGTTGAGGCCAGATGGTTGAGGATTTTATAACTCAGGGTTGAGCTTGGGTTGGCATCTAACCCATGCAGCCGAGTTGCAGACCTACCTTCAGTCCCTAACCAACCAGTGTACCCTTTTTGCTGTAGGCAATCCATTCCTCCTTACCAAGCACGAGTCTCCGTACGAACCACCGAACCTGGTGGCCGGCACTAGTGTGCAGCATGGGGCCCACGTGCATGCATGTTTGGCATGCAGCCACCCAAACTCTTATTCCGCACGAGTACTCATTGAAGCAGGAGTCCAACGTGCATGCATGCTTGGCATGAGCAGTGAGATGTTTAGCTGCACCAATGAGAGAGAGAGAGAGAGAGAGAGAGAGAGAGAGAGAGAGAGAGAGTTGTCATTAAAAAAAATAAAGAAGAGAGTTTTGTCCGAAATGAGAAAAATGGAGAAGGCTTTATTGCGAATTTGGTTAATTTAAAGGTTTAGTATCACTGGATTTTTGATGCTTCGAGATTATATTTTATCTGCTTTAGTAGTTATGATTTCTGATAGTTCAGACTTGTTTCTTGTTTTCCCGCCAGAACATTTATCATATCTTATTTCTGTTAAAAAAATCCTATTAATTGTTATAGGCCAAGGGCCGCTTGTATATGTAAAGGCCGGGCCCGGGCTTACCTAGGCTTGGTCATAGCCCGACCGATAGACAGCCCTAGTTGAGACCTTCTCTCATATTCTGTTTCGCTGTTCTTTCACGTAAGGTTAGTCTAGAATCAGTTCTTCTAGAACCAACAACAGGTAATCGGCGAGAGATGCCGAGAGGGAAATCCCAAGGGCGATCTTAGAGGCTCCTAGGGTTCCCTCGGCACTCGAACGACGTTCGCTCCCGAGACGCCTCGGGGGCCAGACCAGAGATCTTCGAGGTGGGTGGATCTGAGAGAGGGGAAGAGAGGCGTCGTTCCCGGGATAGGCATCTCGGGGGCGTCTCTCGACCGTCCACGACGGCCAACCCCAGGGTCTCGTTCGCCGACGTGGTGCGTCGATCTGCCCCGCCCCCGGCTCCAGCCCCGAGCGCCAAGCATTCTTTGGTTCGAGCCACTCATCTCAATCGTCGAGGTGACCTCAGACGCCGCTGTCACCGGTGCGGCGAAAGGGGCCACACGGTTGCGTCCTGCCGGAACCCTTTGGTCTGTTTCGCCTGCGGGAAGGTAGGCCATACCTCCCATAGGTGCGGGATGGTTCGGACCACGGAGTCAACCGGTTCCTCCACAGCATGGGGTAGGAGCATCAGTAGATCTACCGGATGACCCTCGGAGGGAAGAGATGATGGAAGTCCTCAGCAGATCTAGTGTTTGCCGCGTCTTTCGAAGATCTGTTTCTGCTGCTGAGCTCTTCGGGCATCTCAGGCATGATTGGCAGGGGTCCTGGGCTTGGCCCACTCATGAAATCGGTAATGGAGAATTCCTCGTTGAATTCCCATTCCGACAGTTCCTGGAGATTGAGGTCGGCCGCGGAGTGCGAGATCTGGGAGCTATCTTAGTTTCTTTTCGTCTCTGGGAGGAGTTGGGAGGGGCGGTTGCGAGGAGGAGGAGGACGGCGTTGAGGGTCACCATATTCGGTCTTCCTTTCGATGCCTGGGGTGAGGGCTCCATCAGATCGCTGCTGGAACCGTATGGTGTACTTTGCAGGCCCTTGGGTTGTCGCAGGGGACTTCAATGTCACGAGAGGAACGGGCAAAAGACTGCGCAGTGGTGGTGACATATCTGCGATGAGAGCGTTCTCCCAATTCATCCGGCAGCAGGAGCAGATCGGTTCCTGATATCCGCGGACTGGGACTCTCGCTACCCGGGTTCGATTCAGTCAGGACTGGCTTCCTGTGTGTCAGACCATGCCCCAATTCTCCTCTCAACTGACTCAATTTCTCCATCGCGCCCTCCTTTTAGGTTCGAGCACATGTGGTCGGTGGAGGAGGACTTTGGAGATCTGCTGGCTGGATGGTGGGAGGAAGCGGGCAGACACGACAACTCGGCTCTAAATATGACCCAGAAGCTAAGATTTCTCAAGAGGAAGCTTATATGTTGGAGCAGAGATCATTTCGGTAATGTGATGAGGCAGAAGGCTTCTACCTTGGCAGCGATTCAGTCCCTTGAAGTTCGGGGAGAATCTGCCAACCTAACACAGCTAGAGACAGCGGAGTTGAAGAAGATGAATGAGGATCTAGTCTGCCTTTTGAGAAAGGAGGAAGAGATGTGGAGACAACGGTCGAAGGAGTAATGGGTCAAGCTGGGCGATGCGAATACTACTTACTTTCATAAGGTGGCCAATGCTCGTCGTAGGAAGAACCTTTTGACTTCTCTGCTACATGAGGGGAGATCTTTGACTACCACTTCTGATAGTCTGGAGTCAGCTACATCCTTCTTCAAGAGCTCCTTTCGGGAGACAGAAGGGGCCACGGGGGTCTCGCTTGACTGAAACGGTTTGGACTTCCAGAGACTGCATGGAGGCTCGGGCATAGACACAGAATTCACTGACGAGGAATTCCGGAGAGCAGTTTTCCAATCTAAAGGAGACGGAGCTCCAGGGCTGGATGGGTTCCCAATGGCCTTCTACCAGAAGTACTGGGAATTGTTGAAGACTGATCTCTGCCGCTTTTTACGAGACTTCTTCTCAGGCAAGGTCTTCATTACTTGAACCACTCCTGGATAATCCTTCTACCTAAGAAATCTGGTGCAGAAGTTATTCGGGACTACAGGCCGATATCTCTTTCAAATTGCCTTTACAAGATAGTCTCGAAGGTCCTAGCCAATTGGTTAGCGGACAATATCTCTTCCTTGGTCTCCCCCTCCCAGACAGCCTTCATCAAGGGAAGATTAATTTTGGATAGTGTGGTGGCGGCCCACGAAACAATCTTTCATCTGCGCGAATCTAGAGAAGAAGGGGTGCTGCTGAAGCTAGACTTCGAAAGAGCGTTCGACCAAATTAAATGGGAGTTTCTGTTAGATCTGCTGAAGGCTAAGGGTTTCTCTAATAATTGGGTGGGCTAGATTAGAGAAATTTTGGTTTCCTCGAAGTTATCTTGCCTTATCAATGGGGAACAAGGTAGAGATTTCAAGGTTTACAAAGGCCTGAAGCAAGGTTGTCCTTTATCCCCGTATCTATTTATCCTGGTGGTCGATGCATTTGATGCCGCGATTCGCAAGGCGAATGCAGAGGGTCTTGTGAAGGGAGTGGGCGGGCACGGCTGGACCACTTCAAATTTGCACTATGCAAATGACTCACTCATTTTCACCATGGCTTGCCCTTTCCAGATGGTTTCGCTTAAAATGCTTCTATATGGACTGAAATTGACATCAGGCCTGAAGATCAACTTTCTTAAGAGCAATCTGTATTATATTGGCCCTGGGGATGCAGGGAAGAAGTTAGCAAAGCTGTTGAATTGTAAGGAAGCTACTTTACCAATGAAATACTTGGGATTGCCTATCAGCGATAAGGCTCTAAGGCGGGAGGATTGGGAGCAGCTAATTCTGAAAATCGAGAGAAGATTGGAAGGATGGAAGGGACGTTTCCTGTCCTCAGGTGGCAGACTTGTGCTGGTAAATTCAGCGCTCTCGTCGATTCCATCTTACTACCTATCCTTCTTCTACCTACCTTCATGGGTGATAAACAGGATTGATGAAATCAGAAGATCCTTCCTCTGGCGTGGTGTGGGTGACAATGCGAGAGGCTACAATCTTTTGCGTTGGGACCAAGTGTGTTTGCCAAAGAAACTAGGAGGGCTGGGAGTTTTAGACCTGCGCAGGTTCAATATTTCTATGCTTGGGAAATGGTGGTGGAGGCTACAACAAGGAACGGGTGGATCTTGGAGAGATGTTCTTCTAGTGAAATAATTCAAGAGGTTCTCTCCTTTGCACGCGAGAAGTAGGGTCTCGGGGCGAATTTCTCATTTCTGGAGGGGAATTCTAAGGGTTAGAGACTTTTACAAGGAGGCAACCACCATTTCTTTAGGCGATGGTAAAAATATCAGATTTTGGAAGGACACTTGGCTTGGGAATATGCCGTTAGAGCAGCTTTTTCCGTCTCTTTTCTCCTTGGCCAGAAATAAAGGCGCTTCCGTCCGCTCACAAGCTTGTAGAAGACAGGGTTCCACGGTATGGAACATAAAGCTTTATGCTCCGCTGGACCGGGAGAGTCAGTGGGAAATGCAGGATCTTACTAGTATTCTGCAGGCGGCATCCTTCAGGCCTACGCATGATGAAGTTCGGTGGAACTGCACTTCTTCAGGGGTCTTCTCCGTTAGATCGTTCTACGAACATCTGCTACCTCGGCTGCAAAGGCATAAGCCATCGAAGGCTATTTGGCAGACGAAGGCCCCTTCAAAGATTCAGATTTTCTCTTTGCTAGCCTCGAGGAACAAGATTCTTACAAAGGCTAATCTGTTGAAGCAGAATCACCCTCAAACTTCGGACGCATTTTGTACCTTCTGCACTACGGAAGAGGAAACGGTGTTGCACCTGTTGCTCGGTTGCCCTTTTGCTAGGCAATTATGGGATCATTTCGAAGGTAAGGCCAAAATCTCCTCCCATCCCCGGACACTCCGTGGCCTTTGGAGTTCGTGGAGAAGGAGAAGAATTCCAGAGGCAATCAGGAAGCCTTGGGATCTGCTGGTTATGGCTATCATTTGGGTCATCTGGCTTGAGCAGAACAACCGAATTTTCAATGGCAAATCTTCAGGGCCGGAGCAGCTTCGTCATTCGGTATCCGCCTTTTTCAAAACTTGGATAATCCCATGGTATGATAAACTAGGGGAGGAGGCTCTACATTTTTGTAACAGTCTTTTGACTTAGTTTTAATGATTTCTGGTCGGGGTCCACCAAACCCTCCCTCCAATGAGGAGGGGTTCTCAAAAAAAAAAAAAAAGTTATGCTAGCTCCAGGCTGTCATTGAATAACTTCCCACCTAATCTGTGCTTGCTCTGGAGCTCGTGGAGGCTTCATATCAAGTGATCAATCTGACCTATTTGGGATATTTTGTTGGGTCATCCAGCTTGAACGGAATAATCAGATTTTCAGGTAGGGATTCTCGATTGCAATCGTCTAATTTATTTCTTTCGGTTTTTTTTAGAACCCCTAAAGATGAGGGAGGGTTAGGTAGCCCCCGACCAGTTTATTAGAAAATTAGAAGTTAGATTACAATTGAGTTACATAAATCTCAAGCATCATTCATGAATGAGTCCACACATGCATGGTGATATCCAGAGCTTGAAAATAGAGACAACTGATCTAATGACCTTTGAATTAGCTGTTTATCTCCTGTTGAAGATTCCGTTGTTCCGCTCTAACCAAAGCTCCCATAATATTCCCATCACCAGGATGTCCCATGGGGTCTAGATGCTCCTCTTCAGTCTCTGCCTTCGCCATGTCAACCAGAGAGTGCAAATGGAACTCGGGTGGGAAGAGACCCAACCTCGCCACTCAAAATGATCCTATAGCCTCCTAACAAAAGGTGCACCACAAATCATTCACAGTGGGTTTCATTCTCTTAAGCAGGTTCATCTTCGTCAATATCTTATTATGAGAGGCAAGAAGAGGATATTTTCACCTTGGATGGCGTCTTAGATTTCTAGATGGTTTTCGAATGGAGGAAGCAATCCCCAGCCAGAATGAGATGTTTGTAGAAGGACCTGATCGAAAGAACTCTAATGAGTGCCATCGCTAGGAGACCGAGTTCGGTCTCGGGTATAAGGATGTTGCCGAGAGAATCTACTTCAAGTCAGCTAAGTCCCTGACTAGATCATCTAGCAGGGGGGATGTATCGCGCCGAATGCGCAAGTGAAAAACTCCAATCCTCATAATGCATGTGATTAAACTTTACAGCCCGAGTTCAAAGCACATGAGTAGAGATCAGGAAACAAAGTCTTGAACAATAATTTACCAAGCCAGACATCCTCCCAAAGTCGAATATTCTATCTATCTTCCAAGACTAGCTTGTTACCATCATGGTCTTTCACCTTAAGGATCCCCTTACAAATTAACGTGTGGTATTCTCCCAGAAGACTTGTTGTTGGCCTGTAGTGGGGATAATCTCCTAAAGTATTTGGAAAGGAGGATGTCCCTTCAAGATCCTCTCTCCCCTCTCTACAATCTTCACCATTTTTCTAGCATGGCGATGTTGAATCTCTTCAAGTCAAGGATCCACAATCCTAGCTCTTAAGGATTTTGGAAGACAAACTTGATCCTCTCTCATGAGGTCGTAGGATCCTCCAGTGCCAACCGCTCCTCTCTAAAGGAAAGATCTCCTGATCTTGTCTATGTGCTCTATTACCCAAGATGAGAAACAGGGGAAAGCCAGATAGGATGAAGGAATAGAGATAGCACTGAGTTGACCAAAACCATCCCCCCCCCCCCCAAGAAATAGGAATTTACCTTACCAACCCTCCAATTTGGACTTTATTCTCTAGATAAGCTTCTCCCAGTCTTCCCTCTTCAAGGCCCTATCACCAACATAAATCCATAGATATTTCATCGGTAGATCCACACTCTAGTAGTTCATCAACTAAGCAAAGGAAGAGCTGAGCTCGTCGTTCCTCTCGATGTAGTAGAAGTTACTTTTAAGAAAGGTGATCTTCAGCTCCAAAGTTAGCTCCAAGCCATAGACTAGTACTTTTTGGGTGAAGAGCTGGAAAACATGCCTCGCAAAAGAGTAGTGAGTCGTCGGCATAATGAAGGTTCAACATCGTCCACCCTCTCCCTCCGATGTCTTGGAGGATGCCCGTGGTGTTCGCCTTCCTGGTGAAAACATCAAACATGTCTACCACAAGGATGTAAAGATATTGTCACTGAGGGTAGCCATGCTTCAATCCTCTGTAGACTTTAAACTCTAGCTAGTACCCTATTCACCAGACATGATATCTTGGAAGAGATAAGGATGCCTATCACCCAAGAAACCTAATCGGGAGAGAAGCCTTTAGACACCAAGATCTCTAGCAAGAAGTGTCACTGTATCTGGTTAAAGGCCTTTTCAAAGTTCAACTTCAACAATAGACCATCTCTGTCCGATTCTTTCAGGTGAAAGATAGTCTTCAGCGCTGTTGTCACATTGTTGAGAATCATTCTCCCTTTGATGAAGGTCGACTGAGAGGGGGAGACCAAAAAACCAATGTTGGCGCTCAACATTCGATAACACTTTGGAGACTCCTTTCAAAGCACGTCAACAGGAACATAATTGATCTTCTTAAGCTTACCTTTGCCAGAAGTCGATCGAGGTGGACTCTTCCTTCTCTTCCAAGGACATATTAAAAGTTAGGAGGGACAATTTTTGTATGTTAATATTACCAAACTGTTCTAAGCTCCATGTCTTCAGTTTCTTCTTCACAAATCGTAGTTTATTGACTACATCAGAGCTGAGTTTTGCAGCACTGTAGGTTTCTCCTACCAACCTGCAATCAGCTCCGAGAAGCCTTCTTGGAGGGTCCACATCAACCGGAAGGAAGGTTTGGTTGATGGGATTGAGTTGGTCGATAGGAGCAAAGGTGTGTGGTTCAAGAGACAGATGGCCAACTTCGTCTGAATGCTATCTGGGTAGGAAGTCACCCACTCGATAAAGATCAAGAATCTATCGAGCCATTTTAGGATTGGATATTCCCTCTTGTTTTGTAGCTCCCCCAAGTTGCCTTCTTTCTTCTCCTTTGGGGCCTTTCGAGATAAGTTTTCATAAAAAATATTCTGCTCGTATACTATTTTTTTAAGCTTCTAATTTGTTTAGGCTTTGGGCATCACTGTTATTGCCCTCATGCTCTAGAGGTATCTCTAGTTTTCTTAACAAGGTTTAACTTCTTTTAGTTAATAAACTGGTCGGGGGCTGCCGAATCCTCCCTCTTTACCCTGTTTCCCCCAAAAAATAAAACAATATAAATAATGTCACCTCTGTCCCATTCCAATATGATACTAAAAGAAATTATTCTAAGTGTTTAATATTTTTTTAGTTAAAATAAGTTGAAAGATGAACATGAACATGAACATGAGTATTGGGCTAAAATTAGGTTAGCCGCAATCGACCAAGAATGGCCAGATGACAACACAAACCGAGCATGAATTGAACTATGGGCAAATTACAAAAATGTCCCCTAACCTATACACCTCATTTCATATTACTTCCTAATTTTTTTGAACAATTGAATCCATGAATTATGCATCGTCTGCATTTAGCCCCCTTTCTTAATCTTTATTTCAAAAATACCCTTGTCATAGTAAGCATAAGGTAAATATTCTAAAACAACTTTGAGTCTTATTAGGATTTGATAAGAGTATTTTTCAGATAAAAAGTTGAGAAATGGGCTAAATACAAATGGAGCATAGTACAAGAATCAAACTGTTTAGGGTTTTTTACAAATCACCCCTAAAATCTTCTCTATTTACATATAAACCCCTATCAAATGATATTTACATATAAACCCCTCAATTCATTCAAACATTACATATTGACCCATGCAGTTAGCTGACATCCAGAACGAGAGAATATTTTTGATTTCATCCGTAATATTTTACCTAAATCCTGTAAATACCCCTCAAATGTGAGAAATTTTCGGATTAGGTCCAAGTTAGATTCAGGTTATGTTTATGTTTGTTTTAGGTTAAGTCCATGTTCAATAAAGATGTCAATTTAAGTAATTAAAACCATAGGTAAATCGGTTATTTCTCCTTTAGATTAAAGAAATAACACTGAATGAAGGAATATTTCAAAAATATTCCTTCATTTTAGATGCCAATTAACTGTAGGGGTCAATATATAAATATTGGGTGATTTAAAGGGTTTATATATAAATATTGACATTACATGAGTTTATATGTAAATAGAGAATATTACAGGGGTTGATTTATAAAAAACCCATTTGTTCTAAAAAAAATAAGTTGAGAGACCAATATGATATGAAATGCGACCTTTCATTATTTGAGACAATGACTCAAGCCACTACCAAGTATGGTGCATTGTTCGGGACAAAGGGAAATGCTGGAGCTACTAATGGTGCTTGATACTAATCACATGAGCCCACTTGGAACTTTATGATGGACCCAAGGATGGATCCATAACTAATAGGTTACACCTAACTTCCTAACTTTGTCCCCCACAATTATTTTGGTTAATTGGACCTCTCTGTCAAGCCATTGAAGGTGTAAATTAATAAATTCGATCGGCAATATCATCCACATACAGAACCAATACTACAACGGAACTTAGGAGGCGTGGTCTAGCCACACGGAGCCAGGGGCGGAGCCATGAATCATTGAATTCTTTATAGGGAGGACAGATCGCGAATTAAGGTAAATTCTCAAGTGATGATTAACTACCCTCACTATTTTTATTTACACGTATCTACGGCACAAATGGAAGAAAAAAAAGATTCTCAAGTGTTAATGTCGGCTATTGTAAGGGACTGGGAGGGAGTGAATAATGTCGGCTATTGTAAGGGACTGGGAGGGAGTGAATGATTTAGGGGACCTGGTTGTCGCGCTTCCATGGCGCAATCAGGGGACAAGTAGAGAGCGCACAAGGCCACAAGGAGGGCAAGGGCCCAAGGCCTTACCTAGCTCCGCCACTGCGTGTAGCCCCCTATACTCAACATAAGTCGATCCCGTCATAGGTGCGAATCACGATCAGTTATTATACATCGGATGATTGAATGGAGCCCGGGCATCGCCCCGCCGTTTCTACACTCCACACGAGTCGATCATGTCGGACACGCAGATCACGGCCAATTATTATACATCGGATGATTGAAAGGAGCCCGAGCATCGCGCGGATTTCATGCTAGTGTAGGACAAAAAATAATATTATCATAATGATAATTCTTGGTAAACATCAATGGTAACGTTGATGTGAGCTTGTTTGGTATTTAATGATTCTTCCACACGAAGAAGTTGTGTGGCAACGTACCACATTTGCATGATGGTGACCACATTGATTTAAAATGTGGAGACTCACATCGACGCCTAATCTCATCCTATTGTTGGGTTAGGAAACTTCGACCCAACATGGTTCTGGCCAGGAAACAGTTGTCTGAAGTAGAGGTGTGCATCGGTTCGAAACCGACCTATTTAGGCAAAACCCAAACCGATCCAACCTAGGTCGGTTTTGAGAATTTGCAATCCGATCCAAACCGATTGAGACTGGAATCCAATCCGATCCAATCTAATTAAAGTCGGTTTGGATTGGATTGGATGGTCGGTTTGGGTTTTGGCCCATATGCTTACTAGTTTTTTTTTTTTTTTATTTGGGCATAGTTTCAACTTTAAAATGATTATTTCAAAAATTATAAAATAATACTACATTACTTACCAATATACCAAGTTATCAACAACAATACCATTATGTCCACGATATTCATATCCATTAAATATTAAAATCTACAAAATACAGTTTTAACAATTAAACAAAGGTTCACAACAGTTACCACTAAATTAGTAAATTATAAACCGGAGTCCGGTTCGATTCGGTTCGGTTTAGGTCGGTTTTTAATTGATAAATCCGATAACCGATCCAATCATATCGGTTTTGAGAAATCATGATCCAATTCGATCCGTTGAGTGTGTCGAAACCGATCAAATTCGGTCGGTTTGGTTTGGTTCGGTCGGTTTGGTCGGTTTGGTTTGGATCCTGCACACCCCTAGTCTGAAGCCAAGCAATCTTGACCTTGACAAAGTTTTTGTTGGGGTAAATTGGTCTTTTGACTAGGGCTTCATCAGAAGAAAAATATTTGTTGACCGGGTTGTGTCACCGGTAGCGTGACCAACCAATGACAAGGCACCACCTGTTCAATTTTATCCAAGTTTGCAACATGGTAAGCCATTGTGTGGAATTTGGACACGTGGCATGTTATCATTGGTCGCTAATACCTCAGGTTTCAAACTTCGATCGATCCCCTTAATACATCGTCCTTTACACGACGTGTTAGCTATGATAGAGAAAATCCCAAATTAAGCTAATATAATTTAGGGAAGATCTCATTACATAATTCATTACATAATTGGATGCCTTTTTTTTTTACTAAAAATCAATTGTGAGGGTGGGGGGGGGGGGGGGGGGGGGGGGGGGGGGGGAGAGAGAGAGAGAGAGAGAGAGAGTTCTCATCCCAAAATGCTCTCATCCCTAACATCCAGCCGCAACCCTCACTCCTCCCCCCTCTACTCCTGATGCCTCCTCTATCACCTACCAGTGAAGTAGTCGTCGCCATCTCGTCACCCTCTGATGTTGAGCCCAGCCTCATTTGCGGCCCTCCCTCCTCCTCCTTCCTTTTTTTCCTCCTTCCTCCTTGTTCTTCCTGCTCCTTGTTCCTCCTCCCTCCTTCTCCTTCATCCTCCTCCTCCCTCCTTCATCCTTCCCGTGCCAAAACTCTAAGCTAACCAGAGCATCTATTGAGGGTTGCCCACCAACAATGTCGATGGGAAGCCGTCGACACTGTCTATGGACAACCGTCGACACTGTCTATGGACAACCGTCGACATGTGATTAATGTTTCAAAAAGGGGAAATGGAGGAGTAATGAGGGGGAAGAATGGAGGAAGGAGGAGGAAGAGGAAGGAGTAGGTGGATGAGGACGAGGATAAAGAAGGATGAGGAAGGAGGTGGGGTGACGGATGGGTGGGGGTCAACGAAAATGCGATAATAACAGGGGACGCAAGTGGCATCGGAGGCCCAATACGTCGGGGGATCAGATGGCTAGAGGTGAGGATGTGGGAAGTTCAGGGTTATTGAAGGTTCCAAGACATTAAAAAAAAATCGTGTGATATGTTTTAAAATTATCTTGGTAGTATATACATGTGAAGAAAAAAGATGGTATCATTTTTAGAGCCATGCCTGTAACTTAAGTGCCATTGCACAAAAGAGATCGTGGTTCGAAGCCTTCCAATTACAGTAGCGTAAAAAATAATATATTTTTTCTCGTCAAAGACAATCATATTTCTTCCCACACGTGCATCACTTAGTATATACGTTACACGACATAAGAAAAGCCGGGATTCAATGGTAAAACACTTTTGAAATGTCGTGAACACGTGCAGCATCACCAACTGTGTTGCTGGTAGGTGATGGAGGGAGAAATCTATGGTATAATAGTGATTCCCACCTCAGCAAATATCACGAGCAGATCAAACGCTGGAGCACCCATTCAGTACCACTACAATTGATAGAATCATAACTACACGATTTAGCCAGCACGACAATTGCATTGCACTCTAGGGCTGCAATATGGGTGGGTTGGACCCGACCCAATCCGAATTTTGGATGGGTTTGTGTTGATATATTTAAAGATTGAGTTGGGTTAGGGTTGAAAAAAATTAAACCTGAGTGTCGGTGCCGCCGACTATGTTTTGCATACCGAATTTTGTTGTCCTTGCTACACATAGGTGCTATCATCGAATGTGGGTGCATTCGGTGATTTTGGGCGGCCTTGCCAAATGTGGGCGCCCTCGATGAATTTGGGCACTCTCGCCGAATGTGGGTGGGTATGTGGGGGGATTACTAAATGTACAGTCCTTTGCCATCGAAGGCGGGAGTTACAATTCCGAATGTGAGTGCCATCGACAAATTAGGTTAGTTTCGCCAAGTGTAAGCTCTCTAGTTGCATGTCGGTGCCCCAACCGATTGTGGACGCCATCGAACCAATTTTGCCACCCCTTTTGATTGACGATAGACACGAATATTATCACTGCTTACAAAATATTGTCACATTCCTCAAATATTATCACCGCTCACAAAATATTATTATCACCCTCAAAATATTATTATCGATTTCCTTCAAAATATTGTTGTCACTCTTGAAATGTTTTGTTGACACATTTGAAATATTGTCATCTTCCTCAAAATATTGTCCCTACCCTCGAAATCTTTTGCGTACCGACAGGCACGAGCATTACTAGTATAAAATAAGGGAGCACGTTTTCAAATAGGGATAAACAAAGAGACAAACTCCGAGATAAAGGATGGCTGAGATCGTTTGAATTGAATTGCCCTGATTTAGTAACTAGTTGCCCTTTAAATCTTACAACCATTCTGGATTAAGCTAGAGATAGAAAGTATTCCTCCCTCCATTTTGTTGAACCTAATCGAACCTAACTGAACCTCCGTCACCGGAGTTGCGCGCTTTCGTTGCTCGCCATCGCCGAACTGAACCTAAACCTAACTCTAAACCTAAGATATATCGGCCATTGGATGTACCCTAGACCTAGGAATACTAAATCGCGAACCTTAACCGAACCCTAATTGTAGCTGCTCGCCACCGCCATTGTTGCGGTGGCAAGCAGTTGCGACTCGAGGTCGTGTTCGATATGTTGGCCAAGGGACAGGGGCGGGTGGCGAGCATCAGGTCGCGCTCGAGAGAGACGGGAGAGGAGAGCAGGTGAGAGGTGAGGGCATTTTTGGATTTCTAAAGAGAAGTCGGGGGGGGGGGGGGCCTTAGGCTAAATTAGGTTTGTGTAAAATATCGACCAAACAAAATAACCGAACCAAACCAAGTCAAACCGAGCTGTTTGGTTTGGTTTTTTATTTTAAAAAACCAACCTAATCGGTTTGGTCCAAATATATGATGAATGAAAACCGAACTACATCGAACCAAACCGTCCGAATCGGTTTATGGGTTTAGCCGCATCAGTCACTATCCGACAACTACTTCTGTGCAAAAAATCGATCAAATAATATTCTGAATCGCTAGGTCAACAAGCCCAGTGTCCCACTCTCAAGACTCTCCCTTCCTTGGGTCGATTCATTCGAATCCGAGCCCGTCCATCGTTAAATTAAAAATTGATATATGTATTGATATCGTTGGAATGGAACGGAACCAATAACACGCGATCTAGTGT